>BQNB010130292.1:0-18965 GCA_026074375.1 Tanacetum coccineum | reverse complement strand
GTCTCTTGTGTTCGGCCTTGACCTTAGCACAGGTCAAACATTTGCTAACATAGGTGGCGATGTTGGCTTTCATATTGGGCCACCAATATAGCTTCTTTATATCCTGGTACATCTTGTCAGAACCCGGATGAATAGAGTATTTAGACTTGTGGGACTCGTGCATGATCAAAAAGGAAGGAGGCAATATGGGCTTGGATATCTAATAAAAAAATAAATGGTGTTATACGAGGTGTTACACCTAATAAAAAAATAAATGGTGTGTTTGTCTTAGGCTTAAGTTGACGTCAAAAAGGAAGGGGGCAATATGGGCTTGGATATTTTTTATTATTATTATTATGTGTATTGTTATTTTAGGCTTAAAAATGACTAGTTAATTTGCTAAACTTGTAAAAACACTACATTTTCGACGTGGTTTCGGCCAAACACGAATATAAGATGAAAAATGATAAAAATAAAATAAAATAACCTCTCATGGCTAAATATAACTTTTGTTGATTTCTCGATTGATAAAACGGATAAATTTAAATTATAGGATTCGCGAGAGTTTTAAAATTGACGATTTTACTAAAAACTGACTAAAATAATAAAATGAATTATTTAAAATTTAGAGAATAATTATATGCTCGGAATAAGTAGTGACCTTAAATACGGGGTTTTACATCCTCCCCTCCTTACGGGAGCGCCGTCCCGGTGCTCAATTCGCCTTATTCGTCTACGGTGTACTTATGAAGAGATGAGGAAATGCTCAGGCCCTCATCGAGCTTTCCAACGAAAATTGAATGGAAAAAAAATCAAAGCATCAAATATATGCAATGAACATGAGCGAACGGTTTGAATGTCGCGAGAAGCCATTAGAAACGAGGAATTTAACAAGCCGTCAATTCTTGGAAGCGATTAAGGGTTCATTACTATTAGCTTATCAAGTTCGTCGCGGTCGATACAAATTCGAAAAGACCCATATAACTAATTATGATTCGAAAGGAGTACATAGCCCAAAGAATGATTCATACGCACGCTATGTTGGATACACATAAGCCCACTCATTTATAATTTGTCACTTACAAAAAGAGGCGTCCCAATCCTTGTAAGTAATAATTTATAAACTTATGGTTCGGCGGTTTATAATTTCCTTATTCAAATGAAGAAGCGTCCCAATTCATTTCAATAAGACGATTATAAATCATCCTACTTAAGCATGGCCGACACAAAACACAATATCAAATCAATGTTACAATAAGTAAAAAAAAGAGTGTCTACTTGACGGCATGATTCTTCAAAATCATAAGAAGTAACAAGAAGAGTAATGAGACGTTAGTCCATCATGTTCCAAAGGTAAGTGCCAAAAGACGGCACGATCCGAGGTGACAAGATAAAGTCGTACTCCCATCAATTAGAAGATTTCAAAACAATGGATTAAAACACAACATACGCGATTCAAAAGCATAAGAAGAGTGTTCGGACTCGGAGTCGAACAATAAAATAACTAGTGGAATTGACAAAGTACACCGAATGTCAATATTATCGAAAAGGAAATGAAATAAAGTCACGTTAATGTTTCGGAGATCACCGCATTGCTCATAAAATATCAAAGAAAAAGAACTTATTAAGACTTACCATAGTACTATACACATATGTAGGTAATTATCATTACATAAACATTTCTGCCCTTTGCAATCTGACTTAATGGACCTATATTTCAAAATCCGTAATAGGTATAAACGAACGGTTTTTGCCTTAAACAAGATGTTAGACTCTAGTTTATTGAGATTACAAGATAAATACTCAAAGTGTTAAGATCCTAAGTGAAGTTATCATTTTACCATCATGTGCCAAATCTGATTATTTAAAACGTTTTCTTGTTTTATCGTTTTTAGCATAGTAAGGTCTCGCTACGAAACCTTGCTTTGGACTAAGATTTTTTTTCCTTCCTTTCTATTGTTCACAATATAATATTTTACCATACATTCCACATTCTAAAAAAATCCTTATCAAACGAAAAATACTCCAAAACATACAAGGTAGATATATCAGGGAAACTAGGGGAAAACTACGACAATTGAAATCTTAAATATTAATCGTATACACATCTACAAATCCAATGGTCAAGATCGAATATCCTTTCAAAAACATGCTCATGTTCCAAATAAAGAGGATACTACATAAATATCTCCCAAAACTCCCCTTTTATATTCTGATACCACCGGATATAGATAAACCACCCCTCCACCGTCTTCATCCCTCCAAACGTACAAAACTCTTTCCAACATCTCCAAAAAACCTGATTTCATACAAACAGTGCTCGACTTTTAAACACTATACAAGATGCTTACCCCAAATTCAATTACATACACACGTGACATCCATATTTGACTAGTAAACCTTCCTTACATGCGTGTATAAAGAAGATGGCACTTCATTCTTATTTATCACAGGAAAACACAAGTCTAACTTCTGCTAAGATCACTCCTCACTCACCTTTGTTTTCAAGCAAACACAGCAACCCACACCCTTGTGCATTATCAAACATTGTATACAAAACCCTAAAAACACTAAACCCTAATTCGTCACCCTTGGATTTTCTTTTTGTCAAAGTTCAAGCAAGCTAGGAACGTTCTTCGTGGTGTTACAGAAGCATTAGTGGGATACATATTGTTGTGGAACGTCTGGTTTTAGAATTTGGTCGAAACTCAGTAAGTATAAAGCCAATTTAGGGTTTTAGTTTGGTCCAAGTCCCCGTTATCCTGTGTTTCTTACGAGTTTTTTGTGAGTATCACACCTTCAATTCTTTCATTATTCGTATGCAATGTATGTTCGTTAGTAGTGCTTGAGAAAACTTATGTCATCATTAAACAAATTCTTGAAAATTTTGTCTACCTTCTGATGTTTCGAAGTAGGTATAAGAGCAATGCAATAGTTTAGGTGTTTATCACCTGGTTATGTATTTAATCATGCTATTAAGTACCCTAGGATGAGCCCTTACTATGCCTATGTGGTGTCTTATGTGTAAAAAGCGAATTAGCAAACCCATGTTCAACTTACCCCTTTTCTTGTTGTTACTCGTGGAAAATGGGGATGGTTTGGGGAACAAATTACCACTAGTTAACCTGACACATAAACCCAAAACTTGATTGCTAGTTGTAGTCGACCTAATGAGCTTTATTATCAAGGGTGAAAATCATCAAAAAATGGTCAAGTAACGAGCGTACAAACTGAGCCTAAAGTTAGTGCTGTTCTCATGCGTACCAACAGTTAAGACTGTTGGCAGAATAGGCCGCACACCCCTTACTTTGTCCTTATTTTTGACCATGATAATGACCGCGGCCCACTAAACTTACAACAGGTGTATTATAGTAGACATAGCCTAGTTTACTAAGATGTTTTTATCTTGTCCTAATACTGAGTGATGTGTTCGCAATCTGCGATCAAAGTTCAACGATGTCCTTGTAAAACACAGCCAAAAATAACTATCTAAACCAGTCGTGACACCCCTCCCTTTGGCCACGTTTTTAACATGTTAAACGATATTTTTAGACAAAACTTAAATAACGAAAGTTATAGACGACATGGCCTAGTTTTCAAAACATCTTTTTGTTTATAATTTCATTAAGTAACGAGTCCAGAATTTGATTTCAAAACTCCGCGTTTGTTCCCCAAATTTTATAAAGAAAACTTAATGTTTAAATTCATTTTTGTTATAACTCCGTCCATGTGTTTAACACGTTTAGAGACCGAACCAAGTGTCGACTGAATTAACTAGAAAAGTACTTACGACCTAGTTTCTAAAATGCCTGATATCGTAATCCATATGTGTAATGGTAAGAGATTATGACCCGATACATTTGGCTAATCTTCATGATAAGTCATACTTATAAACAAATAATATTTTCTCAAACTCAAGCACATACTAAGGACAAGATTGCATGCATTGTAGTATAATACATGATTAGTAATATGCGTATTATTCATTTAGGTAGCGGATAGAGTTTGCATTGTTTTCGCGTGCATCATTTCCCTTGCTCGCTTCATATTCGTGCTACCTCATTATATCATTAAGGTGAGTTTATAGTCCTCATCTTACACTTTTTAATCATTTATCAAATCTCGAGGACAAGATCGTATTTGTTTTACAAAATAGATGCAAGTATATTTTAAATTCAAATATTACGAGTTTTTGGACTAAAGTTAGTTAGATACCCACTATGCCATTCATATGAACTGTTTAATTACTGGATTTTAAGCGCGAATGTTATGACTAGTATATTTAGGAAATTCCCACACAAACATCTCCGTTCGGGTAAGTAGCACTTGATAGTTTACCGGTTCGGCCAGAAACGCAAAATGTATCACCATTTCCTGACTCATAGATGTTAGGCGTTTGAACATCTACCATTGGGCACCTTTCAGTTATAATGTATTTGACTATACATAATTTTTAGCATCAGTGTCATGAGCTTAGTGAATATCGTAATACATTTTTGTGATATTGTATTTGTTGCTTTATTACAAGGAAATCTTGTTATCCGCTTCATTTAATTTAAAAACCTATAAATTCACCAACATTATTGTTGACAGTTTAAACATGTTTTCTCAGGTCAATAAGGTGCAAGTCATGGGTACATTTGAAATGGTTCGTTCTTTTGCAGTCATTCTCACTATAATATTTACTGTGCATTTACATTTTGGGATCTCGTTATGTTGTGAAATCTTTATTCTTCAAGTTGAACAATTTAAGCCTATGGGCTTTTGTAACAAACCATTTATGAAATCCAATGTATTAGTTTTTAAACTACTCTTTTAGAGGTCGTTATCATATCTTGTGCTATTGATCTATGAAGTAATGCCCCCAGAACATCATATTCCGCTGCGACCCCTTTTGGGGGTGTTACAGATTGGTATCTAGAGACAAGGTTATAGAGAACCAGGTCAAATGTTTTTACTTGGTCTATAACCGTTTTTCAAACATTGCGTCAATTAAAAGTTTTTTTCAAAGGGACATACATGCAAACGAGTAGTATTGCATCTAGTTTATATCTAGTATACATGCTTACATGTCATGCATCATTTTAGCATTAGTTGATTTTACTAAGTGCTTACATAGGTTATATACGTGTTAATATTACATTACATATATTACTGTTGTTCTTTATATAATATACTTACTACAAGGTTTATATTATGGTTACAGTATTTCAGTCCATGTCATCAAAACACTGCATCGTTTGCTGTTACCTATCGTCCATATCTTTTTATTCGATCTAACGAAACCATCATGTGGTATTCCACTTGTGATGCCGACGAGCTTTCTTGAGATGGACCCCTTTACAAGGAGGTTGCCTAACCAAGGCCAGGCACCACCACAGTCACCTGCTTATGTATTCATGACCCTAGGAGTTGGACGAGCATATTGTTACAGTATACGTTCTAAGCTGAGCACCCGGGAGGTACCATGTACCATCAGTATGATGACATTCAGGTCGAGGATCTTCAACCTCATCTGATGACGCTTCACTGATTGTTGAGTCACCTGGACACATTACTAACTCATAATCAATGGAGGAGGATTCTATTGACTATCCAGATGAACCTAAGGATGACGATGAGGATCCCGAGGAGGACCATACTGACGATCCTGCTGATGGAGAGGATCGGTTTAGTAGATATGAGTCCCTCCGATGATGACGACGATGATGATGATGATACTGATGATGAGGATGAGGAGCCCACTAAGGACGAGGATAGGGAGGAGCACATAGCTCTGGCTGACTCTTCTGCAGTACCTGTTGTTGACCCTGTTCCCTCAGTTGAGGATACAGAGGCATTTGAGTCAGATGAGTCTGCACCTACACCTAGATCACCTCAGACTAGGGTCCCTTTTTCTCATACACGGTCTCTGTATGCAAGGAGACTATCAGACTTGAGCACCTATGTCAGCATCCATGAGGCACGCATTGTAAGCATGCTGCCGCACCCTATACCACACACCAGCCACTGCCTTATGATCAGGCACCATTAGGTTCATAGGGAAGCCTGATCCGTTATGAGAGATTGATGACATCCCCGAGGAGGACATGCCACCTCAAAGGGAGATTTTGTACTTACTGCTCCCCCACCTGGGTGTGATGTAGCAGAGAGTTCTACTGCTCCTGCTAGAGCACCTAGAGGTCAGTATGATTTTGTTGATACTGTTGAGGTAGGACAGGGTTTGATTCGTAGTCCTGGTCATGATGCCCGGACTATTGCTAGAGCTGCTGACAGAGCAGAGGATGTTGGTTATGTTAGAGCTTTACAAGCTTCTGAGCATAGGATGATGACTTCCATTGACGTGAGTCAACTTGAGGGTCAGATTACAGGCTCAGGTTCGCAGGCGAGAGAGTGAGGATTTTCTATACACAGCTTAATGAACGCTCGACTGGACCGCTAGGGACATTAGATTCGAGATAGATGTTGTAAGCGGCCAGAGACTGCTTACGAGCGAACAGAGTTGCATGAGGTACGCCAAGCTTACCTTAGTTTTGAGGCTCGGAACAGGGCTTTATTGGCACGACTTGAGACACTAGAGACTCACATGAGTCATATGGAGTGGCAACGCCAGAGCGCCGAGGATCGTGGAGTCAGACAGATGATGCGTACCTAGGTGCTAGAGGCTAGAGCTCGAATTGATACGGTGGAGGACGCCGGTAGTAGCTACTAGTTGTACTTTTCATTTCTAGCTATCTTGTATAGTCTATTAAGTTTTATGGGTAACTCCCAGTTAATAAACTCTAGGACCGTATTTTTTATTCTCAGTACTAAAATCATTAGTGGTCATTTTGTATCCAAACAAATCATGTATGATTTGACATTATGTATTATGTTGATGTATTATGTTATGAAATGTTGATGTATTATGTTATGATTGATCTCATTTTATTCATTCTCCATTATGTTGTAGTAAATTATTATCATCATATCCATTTGTATCGACATTGTGATTATATCTCACGTACGTTGTATTCTTGTGATTAGTAGAATCATGCTTGTAACAAGACAAGGAGAAAACGATGCCATGACTCCAGAATCCATTCAAGCTATGACTGATCGGGCAATCCAAAGAAACTCTACCCATACTCAGGATGATGCAAGCCAAAGTTCAGGTGGAGGACTCAGAAGGCATGTGCAACCTACACGTGTCTGTTCCTACACCGATTTCATGAAATGCCAACCCTTGAACTTCAAGGGAACTGAAGGCATTGTTGGCTTATCTTAATAGCTCGGAAAGATGGAAATCATATTCCACATTTAGCGGTTTTTGTTGTGCCATTTGACAATCAAGTGAAGTTTGCTACCTGCACTCTGCTAGGTGTTGCACTAACCTGGTGGAATGGTCATGTGAGAACCTTAGGTCGTAATGTTGCCTATGCTATGACTTGGTGGACCCTCAAGAAGGAAAGTTTGGCGGGGACAAAATATTGCCATAAGGTGGAATCCAAGAAAAACTTGAAATTGAACTGTGGAATCTTAAGGTCAGGGGAAACGATGTTGCAGCTTATACTTAGCGTTTCCAAGAACTAGCCTTGATGTGCACCAAATTTCTCGCTGATGAGACCGAAAAGGTTAACAAGTACATCAGTGGACTTCCTGATAACATTCATAGGAATGTCATGTCTGCAAGACCCAAAACTCTTGATGAGGCTATCGAGTTGGCCAACGACTTAATGGATCAGAAACTACGCACTTATGCGGAAAGGCAGAATGAAAACAAGAGGAAGGCTGATGATTCATCAAGAAACAATCAACAACAACAACCCCACAAGAAGCAAAATATAGCTAGGGCATACACTGCTGGCCCTGGTGAAAAGAAGGCTTATACTGGAAATCTACCTCTGTGCACCAAGTGCAATTACCACCACACTGGGCAATGTGCACCCAAGTGTGGAAACTGCAAGAAGTATGGTCATACTACCAATGATTTTTGGGTTAATGTCAATAACAACAACAACAACAAGAATCAAAAGGCAGGGGCATGCTATGAATGTGGTAACACCGGACACATCAAGAAGAATTGCCCAAAACTGAAGAACCGTGGGAATGGCGTAGCTCAAGGAAGAGCTTATGCTTTGGGAGAAAGAGATGTTAGCTCGAACTCTAACGTCATCACGGGTACGTTTCTCCTCAACAACCGTTATGCTATAATTTTGTTTGATACTGGTGCGGATAGGAGCTTTGTATCTACTACCTTTAGTGCCTTGATTGACATTACCCCCACTACATTAGAAAATCATTATGACGTAGAATTAGCCGATGGGAAAATCATAGGATTTAACACCATAATTCGAGGTTGCACTCTAAACTTCATGAATCATCCTTTCAACATCGACTTGATGTCTATCCCACTCGGTAGTTTTGACGTCATTATTGGAATGGATTGGTTAACAAAGTATCATGGAGTGATCATCTGTGATGAGAAGATTATACGTGTTCCTTTCGGAAGAGAGATGTTGATTTTTCAAGGCAATATTTTTCAAGGCAGTGGAAACAACCAAAGGGAAGAATCCCGACTGAATATCATTTCGTGCACTAAAGCACAAGAGTATTTGTCAAAGGGATGTGATGTCTTTTTGGCACACATTACCACGAAGGAAGCCAAAGACAAGTCAGAGGGGAAGCGACTTGAGGACGTGCCGATTGTCAGAGACTTTCCTGAAGTCTTTCCTGAAGACTTGCCGGGTATTCCACCAGCTCGACAAGTAGAGTTCCAAATTGATTTGGTACCAGGTGTTGCACCTGTAGCACGGGCGCCTTATCGGTTGGCACCATCCGAAATGAAAGAACTGGCAGAACAACTTCAAGAACTATCCGACAAAGGCTTTATAAGACCCAGCTCTTCACCCTGGGGAGCCCCGGTCTTGTTCGTCAAGAAGAAAGACGGATCGTTTCGCATGTGCATCGATTATCGTGAACTGAACAAGTTAACGGTGAAGAACCGTTATCCACTTCCTAGAATTGATGACTTGTTCGACCAACTTCAAGGGTCGAGTGTCTACTCGAAGATTGACCTACGATCAGGCTACCACCAGTTGAGGGTTCGCGAGGAAGATATTCCGAAGACCGCGTTTAGGACGCGCTATGGCCATTATGAATTTCAAGTGATGCCTTTTGGTTTGACAAACGCGCCCGCTGTATTTATGGACCTCATGAATCGGGTGTGCAAGCCGTACTTGGATAAATTTGTGATTGTCTTTATCGACGATATACTAATTTATTCAAAGAACAAGGAAGAGCACGAAGGGCATCTCAAACTAATCTTGGAATTACTTAAGAAAGAGGAGTTGTACGCAAAATTCTCTAAGTGTGAATTCTGGATTCCAAAGGTACAGTTTCTCGGACATGTGATAGATAGCAAAGGCATCCATGTAGATCCTGCAAAGATCGAGTCAATTAAAGATTGGGCATCTCCTAAGAATCCAACAGAGATCCGCCAATTTTTAGGACTCGCCGGTTATTACAGAAGATTCATTGAAGGCTTTTCCAAGATCGCAAAGTCCATGACTAAACTGACTCAGAAGAATGTGAAGTTCGATTGGGGAGAAAAGGAGGAAACTGCATTTCAGTTGATCAAGCAAAAGCTATGTAGCGCACCTATTCTGGCCTTGCCTAAAGGATCAGAAAACTTTATTGTGTATTGCGACGCTTCGCATAAAGGATTGGGTGTTATGCTTATGCAAAACGAGAAGGTTATAGCCTATGCCTCTCGACAACTAAAAATTCACGAGAAAAACTACACCACTCATGACCTAGAACTTGGAGCTGTAGTGTTTGCCCTTAAAATGTGGAGACACTACTTATACGGGACAAAGTGTACCATGTTCACCGACCACAAGAGCTTACAACATATCCTTGACCAAAAAGAGTTGAACATGAGACAACGACGATGGTTGGAGCTTCTTAGTGACTACGATTGTGAAATCCGCTACCACCCGGGGAAGGCGAACGTGGTTGCTGATGCATTAAGCAGAAAAGAAAGGGTTAAAAGCATTAAAGGGTCCGGCCATTAGTATGACTATTGGATTGAATCTTCTCAAACAAATCCTAGAAGCTCAAACCGAAGCATTAAAACCTGAAAACCTCACTGCTGAAGATGTTGGAGGTATGCTCCGACAAGATCTCACAAAAGAAAAGTTGGAACCCCGTGCAGACGGAACTCTATGTTTAAACAACAGGAGTTGGTTACCGCGTTATGGCGACTTAAGGACTCTAATCATGCACGAATCCCATAAGTCAAAATATTCTATTCACCCGGGTTCTGACAAGATGTACCAGGACTTGAAGCAGTTATATTGGTGGCCTAACATGAAGGCGGACATTGCCACTTATGTTAGCAAGTGTCTGACTTGTTCTAAAGTCATGGTAAAGCTTCAAAAGCCTTCTGGTTGCTAAGTCCAACAGAAGAATTCCAGAAATGGAAATAGGAGTGAAATCCCCCCCACCATGGATTTCAGCACTAAACGCCCATAAGAAGGCAAACACGTTATGATACCATTTGGGTGATCGTTGATCGTCTTACAAAATCTGTTCACTTCCTACCAATGAGGGAAACTGATCCAATGGAGAAGTTAATAAAGCTTTACATGAAGGAAGTAGTCACCCGACATGGTGTGCCTATTTCTATTATCTCTAATCATGATGGTAGATTTACATCACTATTCTGGAAAGCACTTCATAAGGCGTTGGGAACTCGATTAGACATGAGTATGGCCTATCATCCTGAAACTGACGGTCAAAGTGAAAGGACTATCCAAACGTTGGAAGACATGTTATGCACTTGCGTGTTAGACTTTGGAAGGAATTGGGATAGACATTTACCGTTAGTGGAATTCTCTTACAACAACAGTTACTATACCAGCATAAAAGTTGCACCATTCGAGGCATTGTATGGGCGAAAGTGTCGATCACCTGTGTGTTGGGCAGAAGTTGGAGATGCTCAGCTTACTGGACCCGTAATAATTCATGAAACCACCGAGAAGATCGTCCAAATCAAAAGCAAAATCTAAGCCGCTCATGACCGACAATCGAGAAAGATCGTCCAAATCAAAAGAAAAGCAAATCTAAGAGAATCTAAGAAGCCACTCGTGACGACAAAAGAGCTATGGCAAACATTTAGAGACGTAACCTATTAGTATTTCCAAGTTGTGGTGATAGGGGGTCTTGCTTGTTAAAAAAAATATTTTCAACAAAATCACCTTGGAAGGGGGTTGTGCGTTTTGGATTTGGGCAAACGGGAGAAAGTTAAACAAAACCCAGGGTTATGTCGGGGGGGTATGGTCGGGGGGGCGGGTCGGCGGGGTCGGGCCGGGGTTGGGTCGGCGGTGGGCGGGCGTGGATGCTGTCGGGAGGGGGTCGGGTCGGGGGGAGGGGGGAGCGTGGGACTGGAGCGGGGGCCCTTTCAAAAGTGAATCGAGGAGAGCAGAAACTGTTTTGCTAGAAACTTGAGCTAAAGACCATAATAATTAAAGAGAGAGATCCCGATTCATACATGTTTTCACGTGTTCAAACCAAAACCTTGAAGAAGTGTATGATCTGATAAATCCACCTTGTGATCTCATTGGAAGAGCTAACAAAAATTGATGACAAAAAGCAAAGCTCTATAACTTGTGGAAGATCCAGTGAATTAAATAAATGGATCAACAAATCAGATGATCGAGATAGAGAAATTCCCGCATTCCCATCATTAAGGTTAGATGGAACTAACTCTAAACGAGGTCGCCTGAGTTTACCTGGGAAGACGGAGGATCAAATTCTCAAGCAAGCAGAATATTTACAGGCGCAGAAGTACCGCCACAATCTTTTTGTGATAGTAAGATCGTCATCTCCATACAACGGGATCATTGGGAGACCGGGAGCCAGGAAATTACAAGCAGTTCTGTCAACAACTCACGGAATTCTAAAATTTCCTATAGCATGAGGAATACTCACACTAAAAAGCAGTAAGATCATCCCAATTGAATGTACAACGGTCTCAGGACCAAAAAGACAACCTCTAACCTCCCTTCAAGCCATAGAAAAAAGAATTAAGGTAGCAATAAACCCGGATTATCCAGAACAAACAATAATGATTGGGTTTACTCTTACAGAGGAAGGACGGGACAAGCTATG
This sequence comes from Tanacetum coccineum, assembly GCA_026074375.1. Taxonomy (NCBI): domain Eukaryota; kingdom Viridiplantae; phylum Streptophyta; class Magnoliopsida; order Asterales; family Asteraceae; genus Tanacetum; species Tanacetum coccineum. The sequence goes on along the minus strand of BQNB010130292.1, from coordinate 6,833 downwards.
TGACTTACTACAGCGTAACCTAGATGTGTTCGCCTGAAAGCCCGTGGATATGACTGGCGTCCCAAGGCATATAGCGGAACATCGTTTGAACATACGGGAAGGATGCCCTCCGGTCAGGCAAAAAAGGAGAAGTCAAGCAGCAGACAGGAACCGGGCCATACAAGAAGAAGTTGAAAAACTCGTGGATGCCGGTATCATGAAAGAAGTCCACTACCACAGTTGGTTATCTAATCCAGTAATGGTAAAAAAGCACGATGGTAGCTGGAGGATGTGTATAGACTTTAAGGACCTGAACAAAGCATGCCCTAAAGACGGTTATCCGCTACCGGAAATAGACTGGAAGGTGGAATCCCTTTGCGGATTCTCCTTTAAATGTTTTCCAGATGCATACAAGGGTTACTATAACACCCTGTATTTTAGGGTCATTTTACGACTTCAATTATTTTCTCAATAATTATTCTTGGCCATTTCGCGTCTCATTTCATATAAACCGCATAGTTAAATCGCGTAAGCTAAAAGTCAATGATTATCATAAACGGACATCATTCAAGTAAATGTTGACGTTCAATAAGTTCTATATTATTATTAGAAGAATAAGAATTAGCATTTCAAGTTTTATTTTCATACTTTACGTAAAACGCATTCGGTTCGCGTTTTAGGCATCCATCCATGCATGTAACCTTAGAAACCCATCCATATATCAATAAAAACCCACCAAAATACCCAATACCTAAAATTTACAAAATATATTCACCCATATACATACATACATGGTTATAACATACAAACATCCATACCACATCCTAATTAAATCAAATAAGCTAACCCCTCTCCACTACAAGCCTTAAACAAGTATATCTTTTAACCAATGGACTAAGAACCCTAAAAATCAACTTCTATGTTTAGTTTTGAGCCATAAGGGATGGTTCAACCTCAAACCACAATTCACCATGTTTAATTTCATTTAAATCACATTTACACAAAACCTACAAGTCTAGAATCAACTCATGAGTATTTTATAACATTCCATTCAATTCTTTACCAAATTTAAAAAATCCCTACACTTGTATTCATATATACACGTCCATATATACTTTACCATCTCTACAAAACCTTAAGCTTCCAAATTAAATCCCTACATACCCCAATAACAACATAAACTACATTATTCATTGTCCAAATGATCCAAGCCTAAAGAATTAATGAAACTTTGTCCTTAAGCCTCTCTAAAATCAGCATAGATTAAGGAAAAGGAGAAAAACAAAGTGTTTCCCATGCTTGTGCTTTAGTCACTTCACAAACATGTCAAATCCTTACACACTTACACTCTAACACATTGTTTAATCCTAAAACCATACTTTGTCTCCTCCTTTTGACACCATAACCGGTTACAACCATAAGGAAACCAAAACCATTTGTTAGATTTATATTAATGGTTTATACTTCCATGTTATGCTATAAATAAGAGCCATAAAGTGCTAAGACCCTCACATATCACTCTTTAGCAAATAAAATAGCCACAACACCCTCTTTGTCTCTCTTTGTGCTCACGGGTCCAAACAGCCCCACAAAAACCGTTAAAAATCGCAAACCCTAATCATAATCAAGAAGTCCAAGGTTATTACTAAGCTATTTTAAGGTATATTGAAGAATTGGTAAAGCATTTGCAAGGGTTTACAAGGGTTGGTTGAATTAGGGTTTTCACTTGGAAAACTAGGGTTTTTAACTCAAGGTTTCGAGTTATGGTTTAATCACAAGGTCGTGATTACCTTCAATCATTCATCACTCACACACCTAAGGTCCATCTAAAATCCTTAATCTATTTTTTTATATCATTTCATGCATTGTATAATTTATATACTGTTAATCATCACATAGGATCATTTTATGAGTTTATAAAATATAAACACCCAAGTAAATGTTCGAATTATATTTTTCATATGATCATCATGATGTTAAAAATATTTTAATGTGCTTAAAACAAGGATTTACAAGCAATGGATAATTATTATGATTATTTAACAAGTCGTGAGTAATTAGTTAATTATAAAGTTTATGTAATTAAATAAATATGTAAAACAATTATTGGGACTTTTTGAACAAGATATGATGAACTTTATGTTGAGGACTTAACTTATGTATATGATGTGATATTATGTAAATTAGAAGTCTTGGGATAAATTAATTAAAATGGCATAATTAAAAATCTTATATAAAACATTCAAACTCACTGTTTTATTTTGACACACAAGCTGTTGGTTTTATGTTTTTATAGAATAGTACATGTGATGAGGAATCCAAGCATATAAAGAACTTGCGAAACCGATAAATAACAAAGTAAATATGACTTTTTAAAGTTATATACGTAAAAGTGTTTTTATAAAAGAAACTTTATAAAAATTGTATAAATTCGAAACTGAACAGAAACTTTTATATTTTTTCCTTAAAGGTACATATTTTTGTGATCCAAAAAATATAAGAAATTAAAAAAAACCATTAGATATTGAACAAGTTATGAATTTTACATGATTTACTAACTTAAAATGCAAAAGTAACTTCACAAAATTAATATTATAAAAATAATATTTTTATACAGTAGGTAACCAATCCTAAAAGGGTTATAAAAGCTAGAAAATTATTTTGTGAATCCGTGGATATAAAGAACGTTAAAAACGAAGTTAAAACGAATAAGTTATGACAAATACAACATTTTGATAATTAATTATATAAAAGTATTTTTATATAATTTATTAAAAACAATGAAAGCTACTGTTCATCAGTAGCACAATATTTATAAAAATGATATTTTGATAGACAATTCAAATACGAAACCACGGGTATAAAAAATATGTAAAACGGATTTAAAACGAGGAATATACGAAGACATTAAGTTTAAATACTTTGAATATTAAAGTATATTATTTTTACAAATATACAAAGAGTTACGTTTTTTAGTATAAACACATGACTAATTCATATGAGACATTTATTTCATTTATGAATAAGTATAACATTTTTACAAACATAATTAGGTGGTGATGTAACATTATAAGATTATATAGGTGAAATTATTCAAGTGCAATATATTTATACGACCAACAATATTTAGGTTTCATTCGGACTACAAAGTGACGAGTCACTCATTTGCTATATCATACTTTCATTCACGTAAGGTGAGTTTATAGTCCCCACTTTACACTTTTAAATCATTTATCAAATCTCAGGGATGAGATCATGCTGTTTTACAAAATGGATGCAAGTACATTTTAATTCAAATATTACGAGTTTGCCTAGGTAGCTAAAACCCAATATGCCTATCATCATGAACTGTTAATTACTAGATTGTAACTACGAATGTTATGAATAGATCTATTTGGGAGTTAACATCCCCGTTCAGGCAAGAAGCACTTGCTAGTTTACCGGTTGGCCAAAAATGACGAATGTATACCATTTCGGACTCATAGATGTTGCGAGTTGAACATCTACATTGGGCATCATCATTTATATGTATTTGATATATATACATTGTTTAGCTTCAGTGTCATGAGCTTTGTGCATATCGTAATATATTTTTGTGATATTGTATTTGTTGCTTTATTACAGGGAAATCTTGCTATCCGCTTCATTAAATTTATAAACCTATAAATTTACCAACATTATTGTTGATAGTTTTAAACATGTTTTCTCAGGTCAATAAGGTGTGAGTCATGGGTACATTGGATGGTCGTCTTTTGAAGTCATATCGCTAAAAATATTTACGTGCATTACATTTTGGGATATTGTTATGTTGTGAAATCTTTACTTTTCAAGTTAAACAATTTAAGCCTAAGGGCTTTTATAACAAACAATTTATGGAATCCAATGTATCAGTTTTTAAATGACTCCTTTTAGAGGTCGTTCTCATATCTTGTGCTATTGATCTATGAAGTAATGCCCTCGGAACATCATATTCCGCTGCGACCCATTTTGGGGGTGTTACAATTTGGACGCCCATTTGTGGTTTTGTCGCTTTTTCTTGAGTATCGGTATTGGTAAAGATAGAATGGCTTGCCCTGTTAGCCTTTGTGTTGTGTTAACCCATTCGCCTTTTTAAACAGTTGCATCTAGACTCTAGTGGTAGAGATTAGTATCCTTTCCAAGCTTATAATAGAATACTCGCCATGACTGAGCAGTTGAGTGATCAACAAAAATGAAACACACAGATTAGTGAAAGTACGAGTGTAATTCGTTTTTCCTTTTGTATGGTGATCGGTTTAGCATTTTCTAGCTTAGGTAATTTTTACATTCATGTCTTCTAGGATAACTTGGGAGATATCTTTTGGAGAATTATTTAAAAAAGGTCTACTTCATGGCAAGTAGAAGTCAAGTGGGGGGATTTTGATGACATCAAATATTTAATACTTTTCTATGTCAAATTCTCATGTTTATTGCCTTGTTTTGTATAATTTTTATATGAATCTGGTACTTAATTAGTTCATATTACAGGTTCAGGTAAATAAAGGCATTGGAATGGAAATATGCGAGAAATGGCTAAAAATAGTATCGGTACTAATTTGTTTAGTAGAGGTATTAAATTCATATGAAGGCTACTAAATTTCTCTAGAAAGCAACTTAAGGCTCAAATGAAGAATAGTACCACTACTAAATTATTTAGTAGAGGTACTAGATTCTTAATGAAGAAAAAAGCAGGACAAAAAAAACTACGGCATAGTTGGCCCGTATGAACTATGTCGTAGCTTAATGAAGAATGCCACGTTTGAAGGAACTACGACGTAGCTCGTTCCTTTGACTACGGCGTAGCTATTATTAGCGTAAAAAGGAAATAAGAGTTGGAAAATCTACGGCGTAGCTCGAGATATATGGCTACACTGTAGCTTATTATTACTTCAAGGGCTGAAAGTACACAAATCCTAATATGTTTCGGGGACTAAGTTAATTACAGCAACAACGATGAGGGACTATTTTGGTACAAGACTCAAAGTATCAATGATACTATATAAACAAATCATTGATATAGATTTAAGGGGTCCTTCCATTTGTCCCTTTTTGGGAGCTGACGACAGGAAAGGAGAAAAAGAGGCTAGCAGCAAGGTTTTTAGATCTAAGGGAAGAACGACATCATTATCAACATAGATTGGTTTAATTATCAATACTTATGTTCTTAATTACTTTCATTATTGATCATGATTTTGATTGTATGAACATGATAATTGGCTAAGCATTCCATGTGTTATTTGTTGGAAATTTAGTGCAATTGTGGGAATCGGGTCATACTTGGAAATGGGTTTGGAGGTATGGGGTGTACACCCATCAAGTCACTAATTTTCCCTGACTCTTTTAGTACATAGATTAAATAGGTGGTTACAAACATTTAAGTTGCAGGTTTGACTACATTAAATATTTGTAACAACTTTTGCCTGTTTAAGTGGCAGATTTTACTACATTAAATGATCACATTTAATTTGGTCATGTAACCACTAATTCCTTAATAATGGAGGATAATTATGAAAGAGAATAATTGGCCATTAATCTCTTATTAATCCTATTGACTAGGTGTTGAGTATTTCTCCTATAATTAGGGATCACAATTGCATGAAAAAATATACAGAAAACCTAAACACTTAGAAACGAAAGGGTTCTTGATTTGTGCCTAAAACAAGAACTGTACTTGGTTTTATCCCAAGGAGGTATTTGTGATACCCAAGCATAGGTTTGAATAATCTTCTTTGGAAAGTGATTACACGACTTCAAGTGATATCCGGTAAGCATCTTGGTAATTAGCTAGGTTATTGATTATCTTCACCCTGATCTGGGCTACAACAACCAACAATCAAAGAAGATTATTTTATGATAATTAATGGTTGTTGCTGCTATGAATCACATAGCTTCAAACTTTGCTAAGCTTGACAAGTTTGAAGGGGTGGACTTTGGAAGATGGTAGAAGAAGACGTACTTCTTGCTTTCTAGCATGAGTGTGGTGTATGTGTTGACTACTCCTATTCCTAAAGATGATGGTGATGATGCAACCGTGAAATAAATTAGGAAAAGGGCCAAGTGGGACAATGATGACTATGTCTGCAGAGGTTTAATCCTTAATGGTATGTCTGATTCTTTATTTGATATTTACCAGAATGTTTAATCTTCCAAAGAACTACAGGATTTCTTGGAGGCCAAATATATAGATGAGGATGCACCAAGTAAGAAGTTCCTTGTTAGTAATTTCACAAATTACAAAATGACTGATTCAAGACCAGTCTTGGAACAATATAATGAACTGCTTGGTATACTTGGAAGGTTTACACAACATAAGATGAACATGGATGAGGCCATTCAGGTCTCTTGTATTATTGACAAACTCCCTCTTTCTTGGAATGATTTCAAGCACACCTTGAAACATCTCAAGGAGGAGTTAACTCTTGTTGAGTTGGGCAGTCATCTGCGCATTTAGGAGTCCCTTAGAGCGCAGAATAGTGACAAGCCAAAAGGCAACAATGTTGCTGGACCTTCAATTGTTAATATGGTGGAGCATAACAACTCCTCCAGGTACAGTAACATCAAGGATACATATAAATATCATGATAACACATGAGATGATCCTAACAAGAAGGCAAAACCTACTTGTTAGAAATGTGGCAAAACAGGTCACATTAAAAGGGAATGCAAAGGTGTTAATGTTGGCAACAAAGCCAATGGTTTAGGCACAGAGGGTTCAATGGATGGTTCATCCAACTCACTGAAAGGTCAGAATATATTTAATAAATCTCTTCATGTTTATTATGTTACATATGTATCTGAAACTTACTTTGTGCTGGATGATGATGTTGCATGGTGGG
>BQNB010130291.1:0-12970 GCA_026074375.1 Tanacetum coccineum | reverse complement strand
ATCTTGTGCTGTTGATCTTGAAGTAACACGCCCCGGATCCTTATTCCGCTGCGACCCATTTTGGGGGTGTTACAAGCAGGATCAACGTAAATGCCTTCACTATCAATCATGTGACAGAGAAATTTCACTGTTGATAACCAGAATTCACACTTAGAAAACTTAGCAAACAATTTCTCCTCCTTAAGCAATCTCAATATCAACTTAAGGTGTCCTTCATGCTACTTCTTATTCTTGGAGTAGATCAATATGTCATCGATGAAAACGATCACGAAGTTGTCCAAGTACGGTTTGCACACCCGATTCATCAGATCTATGAATACCGCCATAGCGCAAGTCAGTCCAAATGGCATTACCTGGAACTCGTAGTGTCCATAGCGAGTTCTAAACGCCGTCTTTGAAATATCCTCTTCATGAACTCTGAGTTGGTGATAACCAGACCTCAAGTCAATCTTAGAGTAGACTCTTGACCTTTGCAACTGATCAAATAAATCGTTGATTCTTAGAAGTGGGTATCGGTTCTTCACAGTAAGTTTGTTTAGTTTACGGTAGTCGATACACATTCGAAAAGATCCATCCTTCTTCTTGACGAATAAAACCGAAGCTCCTCAGGGTGAGGAACTGGGTCTTATAAATCCCTTGTCAGAAAGTTCTTGCAATTGAGTGGATAACTCTTGCATTTCTGACGGTGCTAGACGATACGGGGACCGCGCTACAGGTGCAGCACTGAGGTCTAAGTCGATTTAGAATTTGACTTGTCAGGTAGGTGGTAATCCACGCAAGTCTTCTGGAAAGACTTTTGGGAAATCCCGTACGATAGGCACATCCTCAAGTCGTTTCTCTTCTGACTCATCGTCAGATTTCCTTGTTGTGACTTGAGCTAGGTAAACTTGGCAACCCTTCTGAATGTACTTCTGGGTTTTGGTGCACGATGTGATACTCAACTTCGACTTAGGTGGTGTTTGTTTTTTTAGAAATGCCTCTTAACAATATCTTAATCTGACTCATTTAGACGTGATCGGACATTTGGGTCGTTAAGACTGTTTGTTTTTTTCAAGTCATTCAGAGGCAGTAAGAGGCAAACAGTATTCAGAGCGTTTGTTTTTTTCTGATCATTAAGAGGCAGTAAGAGGCATAAACCTCTTACTGAACTAGATGTGGATGAGATGTCTTAACACCTCTTAATGTCTTCTTTTTCCTTACTTTTTTTTTCTTTCTATTTTGTTATAATTTTTTTTATTTTGGTGTTTTTCTTTTTTTATTTCTTGTTTCACAATTTTTTTAAAGGTATTAAATAGAATCATTGCATATGTTTTGTTAGATAAAGAGTGTATAAGATGATATATGTCAACTCATATTTTGTTCAAATTGAAAGGTACGGTTTCGGACTCGTACATCTCAATTCTAACGCAACTCATTTAGTTAATCGTTTTAAGAAGTTCATTTCAAACTTTAAATCGATTATATTATAGAATTTGTTTTTTTATTTAATGAAGTTTATTTTCTTGTGTGAATGCAACCGTATTATATTGAAATTGTAAAAAATATAGTTTAACACATCTAGACATTTTATCAAAACAAACAGTTTTATTTCATTCAGATTCAGATTTCTCAACCACTTATTCAGATTAAGATGGGAATCAGATTCAGACTTTTCTACCGAATATTCAGATTCAGATGTGCGAATCAGATTCAGATTCAGAGCCTCTTAATAAACAAACAGCCCCTTACTTCCACCGTTACATCCATCGCCTTCGATTATCAACACTTCATCTCCATAAGGAATACGAACAATCTTTTCGTCATAAACGATCACTGCATGGTATTTCGCCAACCAATCCATACCAACAATGACGTCGAAACTACCGAGTTCTACAGGCATCAAATCAATATCGAACTGGTGACCTAGAAATCCTAACGTGCAACCTCTAAGTATCGTATTATTTTATGAAACTCTTCCATCAGCTAATTCTACGACATAACTAGTGTCTAAAGTAGATGGGACGACATCAAGCAAGGCACTAAAGGTAGTCGACACAAAACTCCTATCGGCACACGAATCAAATAACATGGAAGCATAACGATTATTAAGAAGGAACGTACCCGTGACGACGTTTGAATCAGTGTTAGCTCCTCCTCCTCCAATAGCATAAGCTCTCGCCTTAGCTTTGTTGTTCCTAGTCTTATTTTCTGTCTTGTTTCCATGGCTCTGGTTCCTCAACTTGAGACACTCATTCCTATAATGTCCTGGTCTTCCACACTCATAGCAAGTATTTCCCATTTGATTTCCAATCGGGGCCCTCTGAGGGGTAGCAACAATTATGGTTCTACAGTCTCTAGTCATGTGACCAACCCTTTTGCAGTTACCGCATTTCACCATACACGGCCCTTCGTGGTGCAATCTACACTTGCTGTAGTAAGGCAAAGATCCAGCATACCCTTTCCTTTCAACATTATTCTCGACCGTATAAGCTCTTGCTACATTATGACCATTAACGTTCTGCCTCTTAAATGGTGGTTGTTGTTGTGCACGGTTGTCTCTTTGGTTATTGTTGAACCTTCTCTTGTTCTCATCATTCTTGATAGCATAACCTTTCACCTTCTAATCCATCAGGTTGTTAGCAACACGGATTGCATCCTGGAGTCTAGTAGGTTCAACAGCTATCACATTCCCTTGAATGTTGTTTGGAATATCTCTAATGTACTTCTCAACCTTATCCTCCTCTTTTGGGACCATCTTAGTGCACAACAGAGTCAACTCTTGAAGCCTCTGGTTATAAGCAGTCAGGTCATTACCTTTCACTGTCAAGTTCCACAACTCTGTCTCCATTTTTTGGATTTCATTCCTAGGACAATAAACCTCAGTCATTAGTTTCATGAGTTCCTTCCACGTCATGGCATAAGCAGCATCAACTCCAACTGTCCTTTTGTGTAAATTCCACCAAGTCAATGCACCTTCCATCAAGGTGCATGATGCATACTTCACTTGATATCTTAGAGGGCAGTTACTGATGTGGAACACTGTCTCCATCTTCTTAAACCAACGGGTTAAACCAACAACTCCTTTCGTTCCTTTGAAGTTCAATGGCTGACACTTCACAAAGTCTTGGTAGGTACATTTTTTATCAACGGGTACAACACCTCTGTTGTTTACATTAGGGTTTCCATTCCTATTCCTGTTACCGTTCCCATTATTAACATCTCCTCGACATGGTCGTCTTGTTGCTCATTCTCAATTTCTGCTTCGGTTTCGGGGTTCGTGGCAGCGTCATACGCCTTCAGCGCTTCATTCATGCGCTTGGAAATCAGATCATTGATCGCATCTTAGGTCATTCCGGTATGTGTAGCAGTCGGCATAGTTCTACATCACCAGAAATAATAATCACGGTGAGATCTTAGGTACGATGAAATTACCTTACACGTTGGATGGAACAAATTAATCCTTTAATATGAACATCCAAGATTATAAATATACGACAAGGCCACGATCACGTAGGTAATAATATATTACGTAAAAGATAGGGAAAACGACATTAGATAATAACATCATAACATAGATAATAAGAAAATAGATTTCGTAACATCGAATATAGTCTATTACATCATGATTTTCTAAGGTAGGATCTACAATCTAACACTACTACTATCACTATCAAATACTACTGGTCGATACTCAAACATTGATGGAACAAATCTAATGACGATAACCTGAGTACCTCCTAACACATGCCTCAAGTCTACCAAGTCTCACTCGATCATAGAATCGGAAATGGCGTATCTGCCTCAACTCTCTCTGGGCAAGCGACAAGCCACGCTGAAGTCGGTCAACTCTCTGACTCTCGACATCTAACATGCCTCTAAGCCTCGTGTTATCCCGCTCCAACACGCTAATCCTCTCTATCCTGGTAGTGACCTCCAAGTCAACTCCAGTAATCCTATATCCCTGAAGTCTCTGCTCACTCTCTATAACCTGAATCCGGTGAACTGGAATCTCCATAGCATGATCATAAAATATCTGTACCAAATCTCACAATGTCTCATAAGTAAGCTTTACAGCTCCATCAGTTGTGACATGATCAGGAACATCCTCCCTAACAGACTCACGCACATCATAATCAACAACTGATTCGACCCTCAGGTTAACCTCGACCTCAATCGTGCCTCTCACACTAGACTCGACCTCCTTTGCTGCCGCAGTCTCAATTGCATCTCTATCATCTATCCCTCTAGCTCTAATAGCATCAGCATACGCAATACACTCATCAATGTCTGCCTGAACGTTTGAGTCAACATCAGGCTGTGTGTAAGGCTCAGAGCTATCCTCAACATCAACTCCTAAACCAACCTCTCTAGGTACATACGACCCGTAACTATCCTCTGAGCTAACCTCTAAATCAGTCACTAAATTAGAATCCCTAATCCTCTTAGGTGGTGGTAAAAGGTCAGCACGTATAGGAGATAAAGCTCCGCGTACGGGTACAAATGGGGACCTATATCTCTTGCGAGATGGCCTCTCAAAATTAGCAGTCGGTGAATCACAAAGAGTCTCTAATATGGCATAACCTGAAGAATGTCTCAAAGAAGAATCAGATGAAGAGTCTGAATAAGAATCTGATGAAGTCTCTAACGAAGGACCTGGCGGAGAATCTCATGATGAGTCATCTAAGGTGAACTGATCCAATGAAGAGTAGTCTGCTGAATATCTCAATGCCAGTCGGTGAGTAGGTAATGGTCTGACTCTCTTCCTAGCAGTCAACATCTGCAGTACCTCGTTGGGCTAGGTACGGTAGGGTTAACCAACAGGAATCGGCTAACCAGGCAAAACAAGGATAGTCGGTCGGCGGGGTAATCCGGGTGGTGCAGGTAAAATCTGCGAATAGGGGATGATGGTGGTGATGAGCGTGCTGCTACTCGGCTCCTCCACCGAGCAATAGTGACCTTATACGGGTCCTGCGATGGTGGTAAATCAAGTGTGTCACTGTCAGATGAGTCAGTGCAAATGAATGGGGAAGTGTACTGGATAGTGGGAACAATAGGTGGTATAGTGGGTGCAATAGGTGAAATGGTCGGTGTATCAGTGGGTATCAATGGGGTGTCATCATGAATGATGGGTAAATCAATAGTAGGTGCAGTGGATGGAGTGGTAGTAGGGATCGTGCCGAATAAGATGACTCGAGCAGTGGACGTCCCCACGCTCTCCTCTGATGAGCGTGATGAAATCGAGATGACAGAAAAAGCCTTGACCTGCACAAGCAACAGTTCATATAAATCCCTTTATATCAACCATGCATATGCAGGGAAAAACTAGGTAAATATAATATAACGTAATTATATAGAGCGATATGAAATTATTAGTTACATAAAATAATAACATTATTATTATTATTTACATAAGACAAGGTGGGATCACGTAAGGGCACAATTAGTTCACGTAAGGATCATATACTGGTTATAGACCAAACCTAGTTAAACTACCTGGTTCTCTATAACTTTGGCTCTTGATACCAATCTGTCACACCCCTAAACGGGGCTTAGACGGAATACATGTTCGGGGGCGTGACGTTATGCATATCTCAAGTACAAAGCATAGAAAATGACCTCTAAAGGGGTACGTTTTAGAAAACCATCACTCATTGCATAAGTTCAAGATAATAAAGTTTTACAAACCATTTCAATGTTAATAACAAAGCGGAAGCATTAATTAAAGATAGCGAAAGCAGTATTTAAGTTTTTAATAAAAAGGGCAATGAGTAACAAATATGATAGTCATGAAAATGGTTGAAGTCACATAGCACAAAGACTTCCAGCAGCACATCATGATAAGACCAGTTAAGCACATGAGAAAAACATGCTTAAAACGTCAACAAAATTGTTGAGTGAATTCATAGGTTTAGTTTTAAACGTTGATATAGTGGACCACAAGATTTCAATACGTATGTGACAGTTATAACAGATAAAACTTCACAAAAGAAAAAGTATTTACGTTGCACTAAGCTCATGACACCGAAGCTAATGGGAAGGTAGCATGTACATTGCCATATAAATTGCCTTGGTAGGTGTCCGACCAAAGATCACCCAAACTAGTTTCGACATGAAATACATCTGTTGGCCTGTACATCAGTCGTACCCGACCAGTAAGAATTACCAAACTCGGATGGGGATTATTAGTCCCAATAGATCAATTTACTCACTCGTCCTTACTTAACCAGGAGTCAGTTAAAGGTAATTAATGGTTCATGATAGTACGGGCAAATAGTGGTCTAACGCTACTTAGGCAACACGTAAACAAGGGAAAGCATCACGTAAAGTACGTGTGTTCAGTTTTCAAAATAAGCAATGTTTCTCACCCCAAAGTTTATAAAACATTTATTCAAAACGAGTAAAAGTGGTGCTATGAACTCACCTTGAGTTGGTGAAGTGAAGTAGTGAGAAACTAGAAGAATAATCACACGGTAACGAACGACGGTACACGAACACGACCTAAGAAGTATAGGCTTCGGTTTAGGATCGGAATGATAGAGAAATACAAATAATGCATATGTGTTTACTAAAATATTTTCGTTCAAATGTTTTCTAAAATAGACGTTAGTGATTGTATCATGGTTGTAACGTTTGACTAATAAAGTACATAGTAATATTTAGCATATAATACTATATAGTAATATTCGAGTAAAATATATATATATATATATATCTTATAAATTGGTCGAAATGTTCTTACATAAACATTTTTCCAAATATTTTCTATGTGTTAAGATTTTATAAAATTTTCGGCATGACCCGTTCGTGTTTACACGTTTTCCAAAGTCGTAGACTTTATTAAATACCACTTTCAAATCACTTTCAATTCACATTTCACAATTTCCATCTATATACTATCAAATCCTTTTTATAAACTAGTCCGAAAACTCCTTTGGATCCTTATTGGGTTTTTCGGCCCAATAAGCCTTATTAGATAACCCGTAACGCTTAACGTCAAAGATAAGTAAACGTTTAGTGTTTAAGTGAGGATAATATCAAATAAGCTATACATAAGCTTATCCAATAAGCTACACCGTGGGCTTTACGCCTTGGTGTGTTGTCTCATATTGGGCCGTGGCCCGTTAAGTAAAATATAAGGATTTAAACTTATCCATTTAGTCCGATAAGCAAACCGTTTAAGAAAATGAACACAAGACTTATTAATAAGCTATCAATAAGCTTCTAATAAGCTAAGTCGAAACCCATTAAGCTAACCGTGGGCTTATAGCCATGGTTTGGTCTTGTTAGTTGGGCCGAAACATGTAAAGCTCATTCGGGCTTATTGGTTAGACCCGATAAGCTATAAGAATTCAAATAAGCTCTTGGTTCAATAATAAGCTATTAATAAGCTCTTATTAAGCCAAGTTAAATAAGCCAAACCATTGAGCTTATAGATTAAGCTCATAGTTTAGGCTTTTGGTTATGGGACGCGGCTAAAAGCCCGTTAAGCTTTATTTGGGCTTATTTGTTAAGCCAAATAGGCTTAACTCTTTGTCCTTTCAAAATAAGCTATAAATAAGCTCAACGAATATAATCCAAAACAAAATAAGCTAAAACAACTCGTCCTTTGTTTTTCCTTTTTGGGCCGAATAGTAGCATAAGCCCAATAATTTTAAATAAGCCATTTGTGGCTTATTTATAAGCCGAACCTTCAAATAAGCTATAAGTATATATTTTTATTACATAAAAATAACCCCGATCACAAAACTTTGATTTCCTTGTCTTTCTTTTTGGGTAGTTCGAACAAAAACACAACCCTTTTAGGGTTTACGTAGTTTAAAAATCCAAACTTCATAATCCGTTTATACAAGTTGTGTATATGCATTAAGATGAACATAATAGTACAAGATTTATGAAGATTTGATAACTTACAAGGAATGAAGGATTAGAAGATGATTTGATGATTAACACAACCCAAGCGTTGTTTAAGAATACCCAAATAACACTAACGATCAACCCAAAACACTAACTCTTCAAATGTTCTTGATCAAAATTAAGAAAATATGAAAGTGTATGTGTTTGATGGGGCGTTCGAGCAAGAGGAGTGTGTGTGTTTATTTTTGATGAATGAATGATAGAAAGAATGTATCTAGACTCTTATTTGAATTTATGTGGGGACAAATGGGAACATGGTTGCAAGAATAAAGGAACAACAATGTGTATGTGTGTCCTTTGAGGGGGGGGGGGGGATGAATACAACCACGGGGAGGGGGACCAATTTTATCTAAGCACAATTTGAATATGGAATCCCATGTTTGATATTTTCCTTAGACTGGATCTTTACTTAAACTAGGGGTATGTTTGGCAAAAATAGCTGTAAGTTGTATGTTGTAAGCTATAAACTGTAAACTGTAAAGCTATTAACATGAGCTACAAGCTGTATCTTTTTTTAATAAACGTGTTTGATAAATTAGTTGTTAACTGTAATTATAAGATGTAAAATGACTTAAAAGGACATATTTAAATAGATTATAATGTAGTTGGACGGTATATCAGTAATTTACAGTTTTAACAGCTCCTAAAAATTCTAAAAGCTTCATGAATCAACTTTTTATTTAAGAGTTACTTGTTTAAAATAAAATCTTAAAGTTGATGCATCCTAACAGAGCTATTTGTTATGGAAGAGATTATTTTTATAACAAAAAGCTTACAACTCTATAAAAAGCTTCAAAAAGGCTCTTGCCAAACAAACCCTAGATATTTAAGATTAACGATTTGACTTTCGCGAAAATTTTAAAAATGACATTTCTCACGCAATTAAAATTTGAAATTTCAAATACCCATACGGAATGTAAGAACGAGACTACTGTCGAAAGACTACGATAATTATCAACACGGATTACTTTCGGTAATGATTCTCAGATAATAACGGAATAACCTCCCGGTTAAACGTAAAAATTTCACGAAACTTATAAAATCAAAATACTGAACGAAAACGGCTAAAATATTGGCCTGAAATTTACGGGGTGTCATAAATTATTCATGAACAACAACCACAAGTAGCGTAAACATATCCATTTGCCACCTAAGTAGACTTTTATGTTTTCATGTAAAAGGACTTAGACAGTTGCCACAGATGTGGACTTTGATGTTTGCCACTTATGCAGACTTGGATTACATATATTCTACTAAAACCTATTAGTTTTTGGAATTACATAAAAGGCCATTCAATTGCACCACCTGCTGCACTTGACTGTGTTGGTATACCATCACCCATTTCTCTACCATATGCATTCCTTGTTGCAGTCACTGGCACTTGAGAATTGGTTGAAGGTTGACTTGCATGTTGAGTGGGAGTTGTTTTTTGTGAACTAATTATTTTTGTTTTTACTCTTCTCTTTGTCCATCTAGTATGAGATGAACCTTGACTTCCAACACCAACACCTGCACCACCAGCACAATCAGCAACAAACAAACCTATAACAACACCAACACCTGATCTACCTGAACCATCTTGACCAACTGCAGGTTCTACTTGTTGTGCTTGCTTAGATACACTACCACTTGCTTCTGCATTGTTTCCACCTACATTACAAAAAGACCTTGTAAACTGTTCCATGATGTTTAGATCAAAGACACACTTAAAACTTGAAGCTCAAATAACTACATGTTGTTGCCTTTCGACCTTGTCCTTTGTATGTTGCCTTATTATGTCCAATGTTTCCACAGGATTGACATGTAATGGTTCTTCCATTCTCGCTCAGTTTACCATCTTTCGCAAATGGTTCATCCTCATGTTTGGACCTTTTTCTTTTCTTTTTTGGTCTGCCTACTTGGACATGATGCTTTGGTGGCAAAAGTGTTGTTGGACATGTGGACTTCTCCCAGTAATTGGTCCTATTAATTGGTTCTACCTTGTGAGAGCATGTCTCTCTCCATGTAGTCAACCAATAACAAGGATTTACCCATGCTCCTAGGGGTGGTGTTGCCCGGTCATTTAGAGCCATATTCCAACAAGCTGCAACAACATGCTTACAAGGAATCCCTATCAATTCCTATTTCCTACACGAACATGTCTTAGCCATTACATCCATAACATACTGATCACCAAATAAACCTGAGACTTGATACTTATTTCCTCCATTCTATTGCACTTTCATCAAACGAGCTTCTTTCTTAATAGATTCCATGATTTTGGTTGCAGTAGGGGTCAAAAGGACCTGTACATTTATCAATGACACTTTGTACATTCACTATTCTCTTCATGCAATACTCCCTAATGTACTCTAAAAGTGTAACCACTGGCTTGAGCAATAAATCAGATTTTACTATTAAAGACCTCACAAATGTTTTTGAGCAATAAATCAGATTTGGCTCTACCTAAAATTCATAAATATAAAATCATTAAATGCTATACAGGTCTACCTAATAGTCATAAATATGAAAGCATTAAAATAAGGGTTGGTATTAAGAAAATTACACTGTTCGTCCCTGAATTTACGTGTTACCTGAAAAATGAGATCTAGCCTAATGTTCTGGTGGTATCTTGTTCAACAATTCATGTGTGTTAAGATTCATCTTCTTAAGCTCCAACATACACTTTTCAAACTCCTTAACACTTGTATCAAATGCAGATCTCTACAACAAATCCTTGTATGCTTATCCACACCATCCCTGCTTTATATTTTCATGTATGTGTCGCAAGGAAAATATGTGTTCTGCACTTAGGAACACAGTTTTAATGGCTGGAATGATACCTTACATGAACCAATTCTATGCAGTAGTTAAGAATTCAACAAGTGAAGCATAATACTAACTTTTAGTCTATCATTGATGAATGTGAAATTTGAATTGGAATGCAGATCTATGTCATCACCCAAACACTGTAAGAACCGGCACCATGAACTCTTACTTTTAGCTTCAACCAAGGAATAGGCTAATGGGTAAATTCTATTGTTTGAATCAAGTCCAACAGCTGCCAATACTTGGCCTGGAAATGGCTCCTTCATGAAAGCACCATCTATGCCTGACAACTCTCTTTTGCAGGCCCTAAAACCCAGTTTTAATGCTCCCAAACAAACATATATTCTCTAAAACACCCTAGTAGGCAAAGAAGGATCGGTATTCCTTTCAACTTGAATCTTGAGAGTGGTATTAGGGTTTGTAGACTATAACTCAACAACATAGTCTCTAAGCATAGAATACTGCAAAACGTGATCTCCTCTAATCTCTCTTTCAGCTATAGCTCTAAAAGCTTTGCTCGTACATACCTGAAGCTCTAAGTCATATTAGAGTTAGTCTTGAACTGCCTTAACTGGGATCTCTAGATTAACCCTGACTTGATCAAATATCTTCACTGACAAGAATTTATAAGTGAAGTGTTTGATTTTCCTGGATTGAAGGCATTTGTGTGTATCTTTATGTGTCTTCACCACCTAATTTTTGTGTGTTTGTCCTTTCCTATATACAAGACCCAATGGTATAGATCCCATTTATCATGTGCATCTAAAGCAGAAGAACATGCTTGACTGTCATCATTGGTACCAGTATTCTTCCTTTTTTTACTCCTAGTAGTTGGGCCACTTGATTCACTAGGCCTAGTTGGTCCAGTACCTTGTGACATTGTAAATACATGCATTTTTCCATCACATCTTGCGCTTACCCTGACACTGTCATTCTTATACAGCTTCAAATTTCTTTTGCTTTTAATGGAATGCAGATAGACTCTGTCCTTAACCTCTTTTGCAGTATTAAATTTATGCCCAGTGTAAAATGAGTACTTCCATTGACCACTAGTATTCATAACACCTTCCATTTCTTTGCTCAATTCAGCTAACATTCTCCTCCTGTAATTACTTGTTTCATTGTCATTACCAGGGTCACTATTAAAACCATCCAGATTGATAACATCCACATCCTCTCCTTCTAAAACATCATCTGGGACTAGATTAGTGACACTAGTGTTGTCAAAAGGAACATCCATGCTAATACTAAACAAATACACATCAACATCAGGCTCTAAAATTTCATTTCCTTCATCTACCAAAAAATCATCATCTTCATCATCATCATCTGTACCTGCATCTTCACTAGACTGAACATCATATTGAGTTTCATATGCATTATCTATCCCTTCAACATCATAGAAGAATTATCCATCACTAGGAGCTGATTCATCTTCCTGACCATTACCTTGTTCAACATCTTCCTCAAAACTCACATAATCTTCAACTATAACCCTTTTCCACAATGGGTTCCTGAGTTCTACCAACATTTGGTTCCTCAGACATGGGAACCTCAGACATAGGAACCTCAGATTATGTTTCAGTTTAGGAAACATTTAGGTCCACAGGTTCATTTAAGTTTAAGTCCAAGTCATTAACTCTGAAAGACTCGTCATGACTTAAACCAGAACTGTCTATACCACTTCTTGCAACATCACCAAACCTTGCCTCGCCATCCAATTCAGTTTCCTTAAATGATAATTGCCTCATCACATCTTCTATAACCTGACTAGCAGTTGGTTGTTATGAGACAAAACTAAGGCTTATGTTACTAAACTGTGATTGTATTCTTGGAAGAACATGGTCTTGTGTGTCAAATCCTTGTACACCACTCAACTGTGTATATGTGATCACAGACTCATCAATCAGAGGGGTTAACATACAATAAGGCATACACTTAGGTGTAACGAACTCACAAACAGAATCCTTACAAGGTGTACTAGAATCATATTGAGGCAAAGACCTAGGTGTGTCAGAGTCACAAACAGGTTCCTTAGTTGGTGCAATAGAATCGCGCCATGTCAACAAAAACATTTTTCCAGATCTATGTTTAATTGTTGCACTGTTACGAGGCTCAGTATTATCTTCTATTGTTGCCCTAACCTGTAACACCCCCAAATTTGGGTCACAGCGGAATAAGGGTTCGGGGCGTGTTACTTCATAGATCAATAACACAAGATGTATATAGAACGACCAAAAAGTCATTTAAAACTGATACATTGGATTTA
>BQNB010130290.1:0-18966 GCA_026074375.1 Tanacetum coccineum | reverse complement strand
AGATGGTAAAATTTGTCTTCCATCTTCTGGACTTCAGTTCAAGGATAGTATTTCTTTATCAAAAGTTTCTTGAATTCAACCTAGGTAGTCTTGTAAGCTTCTTCTATCCCAATAGGTTGGGCAAAAGAATTCCACCAAGATAGAGCTTCTTCAGTTAAAGTACCAGTAGAAAACTTTACCTTGCAGTCTTCGGTACAGTTGCTACAGGAAAACACTGATTCAGTTAGCTCAAACCAGCTGATAAGTACAACATCGCCTTCCATACCTTTGAAGTTGATAGGTTGGCAGCTCATGAACTCTTTGTAGCTACACTTTCTTGTTATATGAGCTTCTCTTTCTTCGGTGTTCCTATTGGTATTGTAAGCATTTGCCATCGTTGCAGCTTGTACTTCTAGAGCTGCGGTAACACTGTCAGTAACTAGTTTCCTGATGGCAGCTTGAGTCATGGCTGGTGCTTCAGATGTTGACGTCCTTTTGGGAGGCATTCTATCAACATAAGACAACACGTAATAAGAATGATATCACAATTATTTCCTTAAAATGATTAAGGTTCAATTCATAATAGTGATATCATAGATACTTATTTGATATAAATTCTAACAAGCATCTAACTTATTAGTTTATTTTCTAGGGGTTACGGTTCACAATAAGTTGTATAATGATGAAGCAAACTTTTCTAAGACCTTCTATTTTGTCTTTTATATGCTCAATGCGATCGAGAGAGTTCATCTAAGTGATTCAAAATTTCCTTAATTTGGTCCTCGTGATGTTTCAGACTTGTCTTACGAGAGCTTTCTCCTATCTCAAATGCTTGAGGTAGGGCAGAAGTAGAGGAGGATGATCGGTCACGGCCTCGTTTCTTAAGTGGCAATAATTCCTTAGGAAAAAAGAATTCTTAAGGATTAAACATTGAAGTTAGCATCAGAGATGGAGGAACAATAATTGGCGATGGAATGGGTGATTCTTTAGCATAATATAATTGCATGACCTTCATATAGGGGTTATCATGAAAAAGTAAAAGAGTTGGTGAAGCTATTGGAACTAAACCAAATGAGTTATTTGAGGAGCTAGAATAAGTATTTCCTGGTTAAGCTGGGACATAGTCCGGGGAACCGAGATATAGTCTGGAAAGTTAGAGGAAAAAGCATCCTTAATATCGGAAGTAGGGTGGTTGGGAGAAGACATCACTCTTAACAACCCAGCGGTAAATAACATAAGTTATTTATATAATAGTATAATAGTTATGTAGTTTTACATACTATTCGGGAGATATAGTGGCACGGAGGACTATCTTGGATGGAAAAAGAAAAGTAGTAATAGTTAAGGTTTCAACCTTGTTCTCTATAACCGTGGCTCTGATACCAATCTATAACACCCCCATTTTTATGACAAATTATAGCATTCAGAAGCTAATCTGGGGCTATTATTGTCATAGTACAACAAAAACAGTCATATTCCATAGATAAATGACTCGTAAAGAGACTTTTGTAAAATTTAGATTATTATGCATTTAATCATCAGAGTATGTTTATTTTTTTACAAAAAAGATATCGCCAAAATCTAAGAAACTAAAAGTTTTGAATGATACGTTTAACCATCGTTCAAGTCCATAAGCCATGAGTTGCTCCAATTACCTAAGATAAACATGCTAAAAAGATCACACAAAGGTTGAGTGAAATTTCGTAGGTTTATGTTAAACAGGTTTGAATACAAGTATTCAATAAGTGGGTTACATTGTTATACACCCATAAGTATAATAATTACAATGAGTATAATTATAACAATATTATTACCCTAAGCTCATGACACCGAGACCTTGAGATAATCAATAATCACAAGAAGTTGCCCCAACGGGTGCCTTTGCCAAACACCCGCATAGTGATTCAAATGAAGTGCGTTTGGTTACCAGAAAGTATAGGTACACCAACGGGGAGTTCAGTCCCAAATAGATCTATTCACAGCATTCGCGCTTACTCCAAAAAGTAATTAACGGTTCATGATTGTGGGGGTCTTAATGGCAAAAGTATGGACTTAGGCAATAATGCATCAAGATAGCATACAGTTGGAGAAAACATTGTAATCAAGGTTATAGCCTGCTATTCCCTCTCTCGAGTTTATGAAACATTAGAAGATTTAAAATCGAGGCTATGAACTCACCTTAACCACGAAAATCTATTGATGGCAAAAGTAATCAAGTGAAAGTCAACGGGCCTCGGTCATGCAAACCTGGGGTAATATTCAAGGTCTTAGTTTTGTATTGTTTATCTATCAAACCTCATGAATTTAAACATTTGATTATTCATTTATAGAAATATTGTATCACAGTTCGAGGCCAATCATAATTTAGAGGTCAAGTAGTCAAACGTTTGAGGAAACCAAGACACAATTAAATCGTAACAACCTACAAACTGTCAAAACGTATGCCTAAATAAAACTCCATCACATGAAGCTCCCTAGTAACTGTGATACGATAAGAATTTAAGTTTCCTTCTAAAGCTATTCGATGATAAATTACGTTATATATAAACGTAATTGATTTTATACATGCTCGATCGATGATTAATAACGATATATGTGTCGGGTTTTAATAAAATCGAGTCTTATAATAAATTAATTAAAATTTTTATAGATTATAAGAAAATATTATATTTCATATTTTAAGTTTGCAAAAAAAGCAATATAATACCCTGATTTACAACTTTTACAAATTTAGTCCTTTATATATAAAGTATATATAATTTAATCCTTTAACTTTAGAACTTGGCAAAATAGCCCCTTGTAGTTATAACTTTAGGAAAATGACATTTTCAGCCCGTCTAGTTATAAATTTCAGAAAGTTATGATATATACCCCTATGCATTGAAAAACATTTGCAAATCAATTCTAAAATTCATAATTTTGATATTTTTGAAATCCAAAAGAATTTTGCAGGTCATGGCTTATTAGAATAAGCTAAAATAAGATGTTCTAATGTAACAAAAGTTTAGAAAAAGGATTCGTTAGCTAGAAAATCAAAACGGGTCATTGTTAGGGTTTTAATTAAAAACGCATGGGTTTAAGGATTTAAGGCTTGAACAAGAGTTTATATAGGATCTAACAAACCTTATGAAAGATTTAAAACAGATTATGAGCTTATGGAACAAGTTTTTAAGCTTACTTGAGCTTATATGGGTCGTATGAGCTTATTTGGATTCGTACGCCTAGAAACGACTTCAATGGTTCCTTCCTTCTTTCTTCTTGGCTTCAAACTGATCTTAGGGCTTCTCTTGATCTTCCTTGATCTGATTTAGAACTCCATTTGTGTTTGTGTTGAGTTTTGAGGTGTGTTTTGAAGTGAATAAGGGGTGCGGCTATTTATAGGGTCGAATACCCTTGGTGCCCAAGTTTTAGAGTGAAATGGTGGCTAAGCTATTGAAATATAAACTCCAAGTAGTAGCTAAATAGATGAGTATAGTGAGGCTAGGAAGGTAGCAATTGGCAAGGTGTTGGAGGTTAGAAGTGCTGCGAAAGGACGAAGTTAGGGCGACAAAAAGGTGACAAAGCAATACTTAGGTGTCCAAGGTGGGTGAGAAAAGTGCTCGTGTGGTTGCTTATAACATTGGGTGAGGTCATGGTGGAGATAGGAATGCTAGCTTGAGTCTTGTTTTGGACTTAAAATGGGTAAAATGAAAGAAAAATGGGCGTCAGTTGGTTTTGGTCCCGTTTAGGGTTTTTGGATTGAAATCGAAATTAGGGTTAGGGTTAATGATAGCTTAAGGTTTTAAGATTAAGATTGGGGTTAGGATAAGAGTTAAGGGTTTTAGGATAAGGTATAAGGAACAAGGTATAGGTTTAAAATGAAATTAGGGTTTATATAGGGTTTTAGATTAGGTTTTAGGTTTTTAGATTAAGGGGATTTAAGAAGATTTATGGTTTAGTTTAGGTTTAGAAGTTCTGCATTGAGTATTGTACCTTGAGCTAAAGTGGTGGTAAGACAATTATAATGAATTTAAGATGGAAATGAGTTGTTTGAATTCGTGCATCATAGGATTTGACATTAAGCTAAATAAGTTGTACATTGACTTGGAGGAAATTATATTTCAAATGTTTGTCGGTTGTACACATGTACACAATGATTGAAGGCTGTCATATTCATTTAAATGTATAAACATTACATATGAATTAGGGTTTTTGATATAAACGTTAACGGATAAAGTCTATTTTGATATAACGTTGTAAATGGTATGTTAAATGGATAATGTATTTGGTAAAAATGATATTAGGATATAGACTTGACATATTAGGATGTTTACATGATATAAACATAGATAGAATTGGCATAGGTAGGTGCGTGAGCTCGTTTACTTTAGAGCTGCAAGATTACGTTGCATAATGAATACAGACAAAAATTATTCCCTGTAAAATGTGGTATATATACTAGATGAAGAAAATTTTATTACAGTGCATCTAATTTAATAGATGGATAATTACATTGATGAAAATTATGGGTTATTATAACAGGAGATCAAGAGCTTGCGAAAGACAAAAATAATCTAAAAGATTTCCGCCAAATTTCAAATCTCGAAGCAATGCTCAAGGAGTTTCTTGTCCACGGAAGTCTACTCTTTCCTTTTTATTATCATTTCCTTATTGTACAATAGGGACAATGTAAAAATCAAAGTGGAGAGATAGGAGTAGAATTAATACTTAACGTATGTTTTTCCTTTGATTTTCTAGTTTTCTTTGAAAATTATGCCAATTTTAAAATTTTTGACAAATTTTTCTTAAATAACTAGAATTAATCTTTGCCGAATGCACATTACCCTTTATTATTACTTGGTGAGATTTAAGCCTAATATTCTGTTTTGATCATATTATTCCAAAATCCACCAAAATATTGAGTGTGCCGGTAGTATTGTAGACTTTAGAACTTGGCTTGTACATCATTTTCAAGACCTAATTGATTAGCAGGAATAAAAAGTTAAAATGGCAACACTTAGGAAATCACCCACATAGCCTATAAGTGAGTGTTTAACGATGTTACACTGACATGTCAGACCTCCCGTGATAAACCCTTTTTTGCGCTCATTATTATTGCAAAATACCCTAAGATCACCATTGTTAAACCAATCTAATGTTTTTCACACCCCAATATTATATGTTTTGTATATACCATTTCGCCTTAACTTACCCTGTAGTCTATAGTTATCTTTGTGTTAAAATTTCTAGCTACTTAAGTCCATGGTTAAGGGGAATGGGAACGAGAATTTTATGCATTCATGGAAGACCAATTAGTTATGATCTACAAAGACCCCCTTATATTCCATTCCCCAACCTTTTCGACCATTTTTTCATCTCAAGTGGGGGATGTGCATATAATATCAAATGTTGCAAGGGCAATAATTTAAAGATATAAACTCTTGTAGCATTTGCATGTTTTTAAAAATGAAAATGAAGAAAAGAGGGTGCAACTAAAAGCCACCCATGTGCTAAAGAATATAAAGATGGTGCAAATCTCAAAAATTATGAAGAATGGAGCTAGTAGCCCATTATTGCACCAAGACATCTCAATAATTATGAAGAATGGAGCTAGTATCCCATTATTGCACCAAGACATCTTAATAATTATAAAGAATGGAGCTAGTAGCACATTATTGAAAGATCAGAATTCAGACTTAGACTCTTGTGACCTATGGATGGCTTACTAGCTTAGTATGACAACCTTAGATAACTGTAGAGTTAGACTATTTTGTTTTTGTGTTTTAATAACAACCATTAAATGTGTATCTCATGTCTATCCTAACCCTTTATCACCCTTTAAAACCATATTACCCTTGGTATGCCTTCAAGAATTATTTAGACCCTAATTCTAACTGGTGCAGATTTGTGTACTTTCCAAGCTTATGATAGAATACATGTTATGACTGTGTAGTTGAGCGATCACCCCGAAAATGAAACACTTAGACTAGTGGAGAGTTGAGTGACTTTTTATCCCTTTTTTGTGAGGTGTTCGGCTTTGATGATTTCTAGCATAAGTGTTTTATAGATTCATTTCTTGAAGTTATTCCTGAGAAATCTTTTTATAAGTTATTCTAACAATTCTACTTGAGGGCAAGCAGAAATCAAGTGGGGGGATATTTGATAACATTAAATATTTAATACTTTTTAGTGGCAAAATACCCCCTATATTGCCTGCAAATGTTTCACTAACACTCGAAAACGAGATATTTTCTATCAATTTTGGGAAGTTTTTCAGGTGAAATGCAGGAAAGTGACAAGAAACAAAGAAAAAAGACCTCAAAGAGTAATTATTGAATAAGTTACGGTGCAACAAACCCCAAATATGGTTACGCCGTAACATATATTAAGCAAGTACGAAGATCAAGGACAACTTTACGGCATAACACCATATCTAGTTACGCCGTAAACATGAATTTTGGAAGGAAATCTTACCATAGATAGAGTTACGGCGTAACACCTCAATAATGGTTACGCCTAACCATAAAGATCTCCCACAAATATATAATGACAAATCCAACTAGGACATTATTTAGAAGTTACAACGTAACACCATGTCTTTCACGCCGTCACAACTGCTTCAATAATGGATACCGAGGATGCATGTTAACGAGCGTCACACCTTTATTAGTTACGCATAACAGTTTGGATGCCTTATTAAATAGAGGCTCATTCAAGCTATTCGGCATCAATTTCCCCACAATCAGCCAATTGGAGAGGCGACAAAGGCTTCCAACCTTCGAAGAATTCCACCTAGAGTCCAAGGGAGATCACACTTTATTTACTTTTTGTATTTAATCGTTCAAATATGAATACTGTAAGAATTATGAGCTTTCAATCTATGATTACTTTTATTTCTTGTTGTGTTTCCATTACCATGAGCGGCTAAGTACTTAAAGTGCTAAGCCTAGTTATGTAGTTTACTAATTGTTATGAAGTTTTGTTTCCTTGTTAGATTATGGTTTCGTTTAAATATTCCTTTGACTATCGTAGTAACCTAGTTGTGTAGTACGGGTGGTTGGACCTTGTTTGTCCCCATTATTATATTATATTTCAATATGGATGCCATCGGGTACTAGGGGCGGATCTATGACTCCATCCCTAGTGTAAGAACTAACCGGTCTCCGCACTTATCACTCAATATACTTAAAAAGCACAGGAACTCTTTCAGAGGGGGTTAATAATCTGTAATAGTGTATAATATGTTTTGTAAATAGTTGGATTACCACTGCAAACTTTGGGATATCCTACCTCCTATACGATTTGGACTGAGTCAGAATCGCGGGAAGTATAGGATAGACTAAATATACCTATTCAAGTCTATCGACCTTAGAAACCACTAATGAAACCATAGTTTAACATTGCCAGGAAAACGTTTTCATAACAGTAAGTAAACTAGTTAGCACTTTTCTCTCCAGATATCTCCCAACACCTTTTAATTCCAGTATTTAATTTTAATGTTAATTATTTCAAATTACTTCAAAACCTTTTAAAAACGTGATATTTCAAATTAAAACTAATTAACACTTAGCTCTTAGGGACGACCTCGGATTTACCATTCTATACTACCTACGCTCGGGTTCTCTGCCCGTTAGTGCGTTGTCAGGTATATCGAGTTTTATAAATTTAAAACTTGATAAATTAATATTTAAAATAAAATACGCATCAGGAAACCTTCAATTAAACACCTTCAAAATCTTTGGTTGCACTTGTATTACCTAACCATAAATGGTGAAAATCAGGACAAGATGAAAGAAAA
The DNA here is from genome assembly GCA_026074375.1 of Tanacetum coccineum. NCBI lineage: Eukaryota > Viridiplantae > Streptophyta > Magnoliopsida > Asterales > Asteraceae > Tanacetum > Tanacetum coccineum. Next base: position 11,210 of record BQNB010130290.1, on the reverse strand, counting down.
AGAGGACCGTGAATTCTGGTGGATAACTTCACTCAGTCTAAGGGAATTGTTTTACAACAAGAGAACCAATTGATATTGAATCCATACATCTTAATTTGATGAGATCAAAGATATGTATATCCAGAACACTATAGCTAATGACAATTCAGGCCTCGTTCTCCAACGACAAAAGGCGTTAAATTATGACAACTCTGGCCCCGCACCAAAACTACAAAATGTTTCCCCATCAGCAGATACAACAGCTCCGTCACAAAAAGAGTTTGATCTTCTATTTTGGTCCTTTAATTACGATAGAAATTTTCAATGCTGGTACTTCAAGTGTCAACAATCTTCTTTAACCACCGACATTCTAAACAATTCCAACAAGACACACCCACCTACAAACGAATATTCAAACTCAACCCAAAACTGACAACTACTACAAATGTTCATGCTGAGGAAAACAACGATAATCAAGCAGAAGATACACAGGTTCAACAAGATGAATTTATCAATCCCTTCTGTACACCGGTATGAGAAGTTGTTGAGTCTTCCTCATGCAATATTGATAATTCAAATATGCATACCTTCTATCAACCACACGATTCCGAATATCGATGGACAAAAGATCACCCGTTATCTCAAGTTCGTGGAAATCCATCCAAGCCAGTGCAAACAAGACGACAACTTGCAAACCGATCCAAGAAATGTGTATGTTCCGCACTCTAACCTTGAGTACTGCTGAACCAAAAACAATTAAGGAGGCATTGGCTGATTTTGCATGGATAAAGGAAATGTAGGAAGAGCTTCATCAGTTTGACAGACTACAAGTCTGGGAACTTGTTGACAAGACCCTTTGGCAAGAACTTAAATCAAGCTAACGTGTTATGGAAGAACAAAAAGCGATAAAGATCAAACTATAATTCGGCAATAAAGGCATGACTTGTGTAGCTAACAGGGATATACTCAGAAGAGGGTTTGATTCAAGGAATCATTTTGCTCCAGTTTTCCGCTTGGAAGTTGTTCAGATTTCGTTGCAATAAGTTTGCACACAAGTTCTTTTCGAAATATATCAGATGGACGTGAAAATGACATTTCTTAATGGTCCACTGAAGGAGGAGGTTTATGATGCACAACCAGACGGGTTTGTTGATCCTGATCATTCAGAAAAAGTTTACCGTCTAAGGAAAGCTCTATATGGATGTAAAGTCCAAGCTCCGAGAGCTTTGTATGATGAATCTCCTCAATTTCTTGATGTTCTAAGGTTTTTTATTAAAGGAACCATTGACCCTACCCTATTCACATAAGACAACACAGGACATTTACCTTGTACAAATTTAACGTCGATGACATTATTTTCGTGTCTACAAACCCTAAATTTTCTAAAAGATTTGAAAAATTAATGCACATAAGATTTGAGATGTCCTTAATGGGGGAAATGAAATTCTTTTTAGGACTTTATATCCACCAATCCCTACGAGGTATCTTTATCAATCAAGCCAAGTACGCTTTAGAGATACTTAAAAACATGGTATGGAAAAAGGTAAAAGCATTGGTATACCAATGGCTACGAAACCTAAACTGGATGCAGACTTGAGTGGAAAACTCGTAGACCAAACAGACCATCGTAGTAAAATCGGGTCACTCATGTATCTAACATCTAGTAGACCAAATATATGCAAGCAGTATGTTCTGTGCAAGGTATCAAGCAAGGACCGAACTGAAAAAACAACCCAAAGAGGTTAAGAAAAGGGTCTTTCCGAAACTTAAGGAAACCATTAACATGGGACCTGGTATCCAAGGATTTTCTGGATTTGAACTAACACTTTATTAAATGCCAATCTTGCCGGATGTATTGATACTCGCAAAAGCACTTCTGGAGGAATACATTTCCTAGGTGATAAGTAGTCAGTTGGATGTCCAAAAGAAGCAGGACAAGCACTGCAATGACATTACAGCAAAGCGGAGTAAGTAGGCCGTTAGTCTGCAAGTTGTGCTCAAGTAAAGTGGATGAGACCACAACTTAAAGGATTATGGCTTCAACAAAATATAAAATAACCGTTTGTATAGCGACTCCTCAGTCAACCATAGCAACCCCATGCATCACTCCCGTACCAAGCACATCCATTACTCGATATTATTTCTCCAGGAACAATGAAAATGTATAACTACTTGTACTTTGCAGAACAGAAACCAATTAGCTGAGCATGGTTACTAAAGCCGTTACCAAGAAGATAGGTATCAGTATCTTGTCAGACTGAATTGGTATGAGGAATGTTTGAACATCCAGCAGAACCTTGAGATTCTGGCAAACGAATCTTCATGACATTTCATCAAACATCGACTTGAGAATATTTTTTGAGAAAGAAACATACAAAAATATAAAACCTAAAAAACCAAAACAAAAAAATATAAAATTTCAAAAAGAAAAAACAAAATCAAGAAAATCAATTTTTTCCAAAAAGCATCTTCTTCGACATGTCTCTGGAATCGCTAACAATTACGTACCAAGAAATGTTGATTAACAAAACACGGGCGAGTAAGAAGAAGTTCGAGCAAGGAGTTAAAGCATTTAAAACATGTCATTTCTATTTTTCTTTATGACTTGTAATCGCTCTCAGATTGCAACTCGAACCTCAAAGAAAGGAAAGTTTATCTTCAAAGGTAACTTATCCTAACAACGAGAAAAGCAATTTTCTCGGACTTGAGCAGTTTATACAAGACATTCAAAGTTTTGAGCTCAAGAAAGACAAGCGCACTGAAACAAATAATAACGCTTATCCTTAGCGTTAGAAGAGAAGTCTTCTAACATGATGTTTTTCAAAATGTTGAACATAATTTTTCAAGAATTTCTCAATGACAATTCAAAATCTTTCAAAATTGTGTGTTCAACACTTCATCCCTCATAAAGTTTTACAAGACAATCTTTCTACATCTTTGTGTCATTTTCAACTGATTCAATGTTGAGGGGGAGTTTTTATGAAAAACTAAAGTTTTAAATGATTTTGGAACATCATCTACGACAATCTTGATGATTCAAAACATTATTAAAAAATCTCTTGGAACAAATCAGTAACAATCATAATACTCAATAGATTGTATGTTATAAAAGATGACCAGTGCGAGCATAATTTTTCATCAAGAAGTCATCAAATGACAATTCATATTTTTCAAAATTATTGGTGCCTCGACACTAGCTCAACCTCAATTTTATATTCATATTTTACAACTTGGGTAACATTTCAATTGTGTCAAACATATGTAAAAATTAGAGTGGGCAAGTTAAGTCCATAATAATTCATGCTAAAACAATTTTCTCCACGTGATTTTTATGACAAATTTTAATCACATGGTATTTCAAAGACTAAATGAATTAGTATTTAAACAAGAGGAGAAATGTAAAAAAAAAAAAAAAATAAAAAAAATTAAAATGTTGATCTAAAAATAATAAATGATCAAATCGACCTCAAAGTGCTATTTAACTCTTACCCAACGATGTCAAAACAATTTCGTTTATCCGTGCACGTGTGAAGGGGGACGTTTTTTCCAAAAGATGAAACTTTCAAAGTGTTAAACGTTTTGATATTATATCAAACACTTTGATTGATTTTCAAGGTTTTATGGTTACGATCTTATACCCAAGAACATCTTAATTCACAACGATTTTGAAGTCATAAGGTGGTTAGGTACTAGTCCTATGATCCAACCAGAACCGAAAGGATCTACCCAAGGACAATCCATAGTTAGAAATAGCAGTCCTTAGATATGATTGGAGATGAATGAGAAACGGGAATAATCCACTAAGATTGGCTAACACAGGAACAAATCAACAACACGTGTTGGAATGACGTCTAGGTGAGCATTGAAGGGTTGAGAATGAAAAAGAAATGTATGTATAAAAGTGTCAAAAGAAAAAAGTCCTCCACAACACTATTAGGCAGAAACCGGTCGATACATAATTATCAGATTCAAAAGAAGAAATATGGTATGAAAGAAAAGAACATCATGGAACCAGTAATCAATGCACTGCACAACCTTCCCAACCTTTAAGAATCTCTCAAAAGAATACTTGTCTCATTTGTCACGAAGATACACACGACTTCTATTGAATTTCTCACTCCGAGTTAGTTGATATTGAATAGGCGTCAGTTTTGCTCAATTCCTTCGAGTACAAAACCAAACGCTACTAATTAAGTTTTTTTTTTTTTTTTTTTCTAGAGCCAATGAGATCAATAGATAAAGTCTCATTATAGGCACATACAAGACAGAACACTTGTTGAACACCAATAAGTTCACAAGTTTTAACAAGAGTCCTATGCATTTTCCTTGTGATTTTGTCCAGAACATTCATAATGATGCTCAATAGTATTCACAGTGACAATGGAAATTCCTTCTAGAAGTCCAACCTAAAACACTCGTGCGTTAAAGTGACTTGCGAGATTCTATATTGAATCAAGCTTGGTCAACTGGATAAACGATTCGTCCCGTATAATGAATTAGAAACGAACATCAATAGAAAGATATAACTATCTGATTTCACCTCATACCGAGTTGTCTGCTTTGAACGTTCCGGTATTTAAGAATAAGCATGCATGGGAAACTAATACATCTGTGTTATGAAGATCCTCACTTTGAGCTAGAAACCATGTTTAATGAGAATCTTTGAATCTACCTGATCAACAGATAGTATATATACAGTAAAATGGTCCAACAGATCCCGGAGGTTAATGCAAACTGAATCTCGATGAATGACAAAGCTATATTCGTCCATATCTGCTGTTTATCACTAACATTTAAATGCAGGTACAAACGACGATGTTGCAGCCTCATTCCAACAGAGTCTGATTCATTACCACATGCTCATGCTCAAACTACAAAGACATACTATAAGCATCAAGATTCAAGAATCAAGAAAATCTCAAGAATTAAAAAACAGAAAAACTCACGCAAACTCAGATGTTCAATATATTCCTAAAAGAATATCAAGTCTATCAAGGGAGATTGTTAGCAAGCTTCAAGATGATGCAAAGGTATGACAATGTTGCCAAAACACAAGATGCACAAGATTGGAAAGCCTGACAAAGAACATACAAGGAAAAGATTTAAAAGATCTCGGAATCAAAGAAAGTCGAAAACAATGACAAAACGCTCAAGGCTCAAATTTCACAAGAGTAACAACAAGAAGGAACAAGCCTACAACATGATAAAGACCAAGATTCACGAACTCAACGATAAAGCAATCTCAAGAAGTTCAAGGAAGCAAGATTCAAGATATCGCCTCAGGAATTCGAAGACCACACATTAGGGGAGATTGTTAGTCTCAATATATGTTTTTGAATATGGAAGCTTAGAATCTGCAGGAAGCCTCGCTTCGGGGGAGATTGTTAGCCTCAAAATATTAAGTCGAACAAGAAAGCTCGGCTACTAATCATGGAAGCACGGTCTTGATTAAATATATGTTGTAATAAGTTAAGTTACGGGTATCAGGCTCGTCTAGTAATCTAATATTGTATGTGTATCGGGCTAAAGCCCAAGTCAATCCCGAGCTCATCCCACCTAGAAAGCCCACACGTCTCACTTAAGTGAAGTGGGTATATAAACCCTATTCCACCATGGAAAAGAGTGTTGGTTCTCATTGTAATTTTCACATAGTAATCAATCATTCTTATTTTCTATCTACTTTCTCTCTCTAAACTTATCTCCTCTTGATTCTATATCAACTCCCTAGCTAATTTCTTGTGTTTCAATATGAAGTGTAAGTGATTTCGGGTTACCGACAATTTGAAGTTGTGTTTAAAATTTTTAAAATTTAAAGGGTATTTATAAGTAAATAAAATGGTAGTGTGGGAAAAAGTTTTTTTTTCTTCGATAAAGTTACCGTTTATAAATCAGTGGCCCCACATTCCACACAATGCCCCAAAAGTGGCCCGGTCACCATTATGCTTCTTTTCTTCTGTCAATCTCCGCGCGTGACCCTTTGGGTGTTAGTGGTTGCTCACGAGTGAGCTAAGTTGCAACGGAATCTGATAAGTGTCTTCCTCACCACCGATAAATGCAGCAAAATAGACCACGAGCACACACTTAAGGGCGTGGGCCCACTAATCAAAATCGCCGAACATAATGAAGTAAAAAATTACTCTAGAATTAGATAATTTAATTGTGTATCACCATTCACTTTTTAGCCTAAGTTATCTTTAATGATACCAACAAGCAAAATAACCCGCGCGTTGGCGGCTGGCAAATTTTTTTCTCCCGGAATAATTTTTTTAAACGTTTCGGTGTTTTTTTTTACGATGAGTTTAAATGGCGGGGCTAATTTTTTAAATATTTTCTTTTTTTGTATGATTCGGTGAAAAAAAAATTGCGTGGGGAATAAAATTTGCGTGGGACGGGCTAATTTTTTCCCGAATAATTTTCTTTTCTTTGGGACGGTTTTGTAAATTCTTTTAACGGAAATTTTGTGTAAGAAAATCGTAAATAGTTAAAATGATGAGGTCCGTTTTTTTTACTTTTGGCCATATTTTAGCAATTTTGGGTTTTTTTTTTTGCTAATTTTTCCCCGTTATTCTTCTATTTTTGTACGATTCGGGAAAGTCTTTTTTGCGTTGGGCATGGGTTAATTTTTTCCAGAATTATTTTTCTATTTTTTGGGACTCTCGATATCTTTTTTTTTTTTTCCGATGAATGTTAAAACGTTGTGAACAATAAAAACTTGAGTGTTTTTTTTTGTTAATTTTTTAACGGTTTTTTTTGTTAATTTTTTACGGCTTATTGTGTAAAGAAAATCTAAATATTAAAATTGAGGGACCGTTATTGTAATTTTTTTATTACTTTGGGCCAGATTTCAAGCTAATTTTTTGGTTTAGTTTTTTTTTTTTCACTACTTTGGCCAGATTTTTTTTTGGGCCAATTTTATTGCGAATTTTAGCTAATTTGTCGACAAAATGTTAACATTAGTAATAATTTTTATTTATATGAAGCGTATGTTTTTGGCCTCATGTTTTAGAAGTGTTGTTTTTTTTTGCTATAAGGGTTTTTTTAATATAATGGGGTGTACGTATGTGACCATAATTGATTATTTTAAAGTAATTAGGTATCGAAGATGTTTCCGCGGGTATTTTTTTTATCTGAATAAATCGGAACTTTTGTAATATTTTTTTTTTCCTCCTGCTATATTTGCATAACAAAATTTTAAAAAACAAAAACAAAATAATTAAGAAAAAAAATCGGGCTGCCCAAATGGGCAGCCCAATACTGTAGCAATTTTTATCTGAATAAATCAGCAACCTTTTGTAATATTTTTATTTCCTCCTACTTGTGCATTACAAATTTTTTAAAAAACAAAAACAAAATAATAAAAAATAAAAAATAAAAAAACTGGCTGACCCAAAATGAAAGCCCGTTACTGTAGCATTGTGGCCCACCGTCAAAACGACATTGGATTTGTCCACAAATGTGTAATATAAGTAATGTACCGTGTGTAGTGAATAATGGCCCAAAAGAATACTACTATTTTAAGGCCTTTCCAAAGCTAACGTAGCCCAGCAAAATTAAGATCTAACTGATCCATCACATATTTTATACCCAATATACAATCTTACTAACATAGTAACATCTCAGCCGTTTTCTTAGATGTCAACCATCTCTGTAGCTCATGACCAGATCTGAAAATAGGTATTCATTTGATCTCTTCTTTTGTTCTTTCTAATCTTGCTAGTTATGTTTATGATTTATTGTTGTATATATATTTATGAATAAGCTACTGTAATATTTTGCACAAAGATAAAATATATTTTGTTATAGATTATTATATTATAGAGTAAACAGTCTGCAAAATACATCCCTGTGGTTTCGACTTTCTCACATAATACATCCCTGTCAGAAACTATTGGCAGTATACATCCTTCGTTAGGCAAACGTTTGCCACAATACATCCCCGAAGGACAAAGCATGCAAAATATATTTCCGTTATCTCCACGAGGGATGTATTGGTGTAAAAAAAAACCACAGGGATGTATTTTGAAAATATTTTTTTTAATTTTTTTTGTTTTTAATTTTTTTGTTTTTGACATTTTTTTTTTTTTTTAAAGATAAATTACAATACTGAACCGGAAAAAAAAAGTATTAAAGTTTTTATAAAAACTTGCAGTTTACTCAAATATACATACTTCGAACCAAAATTTATAAAAAATTTGTGTACATCGAAAAAAATATTTAAACATGGAAAAAATATTTTTTTTTAAATTTTTTATAAAATAAAATATTAATACATTCAGAAAATGTTTATAAAAGATATATCTTCGCAAATTTTTAAAAAATTTTTTATAAAAATTAATTTCATAAAAAATATTTCGTTAGAAATTTTTATAAAATAAAAATTTTATAGCTTCACGAAAATGTTGTAATAAAAGAATATCATTTCGACAAATGTTTATAAATTTATATAAGGATGAAATTTTTATAAGGAAGGAAAACTTTTTATAGAATTAACACCAAATTACAAGGATGAAATTTTTATACTTCGAAATTTTTTATAAAAGTATTCTTCCAAATGCTTCGAAAGTATAAAATTTTACAAAAATTTTCGAAGAATACTTTTATAAACATTTTCGAAGTATAAAATTTTTATTTTATAAGAATTTTTAAAAAGCATATTTTTTTCGAAGTATAAAATTTTATAAAAAAATTTTATAAAAATTTTTTCAAGAATACTTTTAAAAAAAATTTCGAAGTATAAAATTTTTATTTTAATAAAATGTCTAACGAAAAATTTTTATGAAATATAAAAATTTATTATAAAAAAATTTATAAAAATTTTTCGAAGATACTTTTATAAAAATTTTTCGATGTATAAAATTTTTAATTTTATAAAAAAATTTAAAAAAATATTTTTCCATGTATAAAATAATTATTACGAAGAACAAATTTTTTTATAAATTATTTCGAAGTATATAATTGAGTAAACTGCAAAGTTTTTTATAAAAACTTTAAAACTTTTTTTTTCGAAGTATGTAATTTACTCTTAAAAAATACAAAAAATCATAAACTAGAAAAAAATTAAAAAACAAAGAAAATTAAAAAAAATATTTTCAAATACAATCCCTGTGGTTTTTTTACACACTACATCCCTCGTGAGAAGAAAACGGAAAATATTGCATCCGTTCGTCCTCGTGGATTATTGTGGCAACGTTTGCCTAACGATAAGGATGTATACTGCCAATGGTTTCTGACAGGGATGTATTATGTGAGAAAGTTGAAACCACAGGGATGTAGTTTGCAGTTTAACTCTACAAGATAAAATAATCTATAACAAAAATATATTTAATCTTTGTGCAAAATATTACAGTAGCTTATTTCATTAAATATATATACATCAATCAATCACAAACATAACTAGCAAGATTAGAAAGAACAAAAGAAGAGATAAAATGAATACCTATTTTCAGATCTGGTCATGAGCGTTGACATCTAAGAAAACGGCTGAGATGTTACTATGTTAGTAAGATTGTGTATATCGGGTATATATAATGTGATGGATCAGGTTAGATCTAATTATGCTGGGCTACGTTCGATATGAACAGTGCCTACAAATATTAGTAATACATTTGGGCCAGTTATTTCCAAACTACACACGGTACATTACTATATTACCATTTCGACAAATCCAATGTCGTTTATGACGGTGTTCCACAATGCTACAGTACGGCTTTCATTTTGGGTCACCAGTTTTTTTATTTTTTATTTTTTATGATTTTGTTTTGTTGTTTAAAAATTTGTATTACCCCCCCCGTCTCCCCCCCCCCCCCCCCCACAAAGTAGGAGCGAAAAAAATATTAACAAAATACTGATTTATACGATAAAAAATGCTACAGAATAAGGGCTCCCATTTTGGGCCTCCCGATTTTTTTTTAATTATTTTGTTTTGTTTTTTAAAAGATTTGTATGCACAAAGAGCAGGGGGGAAAAAAAATATTTACAAAAAGTTCCGAAATTATTCAGATAAAAAACAAAATAACAATACCCGCGGAAAACATTTCGAACCTATAACTTTAAAATAAACAATATTTGGACACAACGTACCACCCCATTATATTATAAAAACCCATATAGCAAAAAAAACAACACTTAAACATGAGCCCACACATAAGCATATAAAAAAATTAGTACTAATAAAAACATTTTCGACAAACTACCTAAAATTCGCATAAAATATGGCCCAAAATCTGGCCAAAGGTAAAAAAAAAAAAAACTAACCCTACAAAATAGCTGAAATCTGCCAAAAGTAAAAAAAAATACAAAACGTTCCCTCAACTTAACTATTTACGATTTTCTTACACAAAAAAACCGTAAAAAAAAGTAACAAAAAAAACCGTAAAAAAATTAACAATAAAAACAACTGGGAAGTTTTTATTGTTCACAACTTTTTATCATTCATCGTCAAAAAAAAAAAGAATATCGAACCGTCCCAAAAAAAGAAATATTCTGGAAAAAAATTAACCCATCCCAACGCAAAAAAGAATTCCCGAATATCGTACAAAAAATGAAATATCCGGGAAAAAATTAGCCAAAAAAAAAAACAACCTAAAAATAGCCTAAAATCTGGCCCAAAGTAAAAAAAATACAAAACGGACCCTCACCTTACACAAAAATTCCCGTAAAAAATTTTACAAAACCGTTCCAAAAAAAAAGAAAATATTCAAGAAAAAATTAGCCCGTCCCAACGCAAATTTTTTTCCCCCGAATCATACAAAAAAAAGAAAATATTAAAAATTAACCCCGCCATAACGCATCGCCAAAATAAAAACTCCCGAAACGTAAAAAAAAATATTCGGGAAAAAATTAGCCCCGCCGCAACGCGCGGGTTCTTTTGCTTGTATTACACAATCGGCGACTAATACACTGTCGTTTTGACAGTGGACCCTATGCTACAGTAACGGGCTCCCATTTTTGGGCCAGCCCGTTTTTTTTTTTTTATTTATATGCACAAAGTAGGAATGGAAAAAAAATATTACAAAAGTTTTGATTTATCCAGATAAAAAAAATACCCGCGGAAACATCTTCGATACCTAACAACTTTAAAATAATCGATATGGTCACAAACGTACAACCCATTATATTAAAAAAAATCCAATATAACAAAAAAAAACACTTTAAACATGAGGCCCAAAACATAAGCCATATAAAAAAAATTATTACTAATACACACATTTTTATTTTTATTTTTATATTTT
>BQNB010130289.1:8567-18966 GCA_026074375.1 Tanacetum coccineum | reverse complement strand
CCCATAGCTTTTAGTGACACTTAATCTGTCACTAATGTGTCACTAATTTGCATTCTCCTGGTAGTACAAACGTGTAACAAGGAATCTTAGCAGTACTAATACATATGCTAGCAGTATTAATGTTTCTTTTGAGCAGTATTAACAAGATATACCTGGCATCACAAAGTAACATACGAGCAGTAGTAAAGAACCAATGAGCATCATTAAGTTACCTTTTTGTGTTATAATTGTTTCCTTGGCAGCATAAACTAGGAATGATTAATAACCAGTAACCACAGTCGTTCCATTTATTTTTACCAATAGGGTTACTCTAAACAAAATGATATTATTTGACAAACGTAAAGTAACCTTAGTCTATCCTTTGTATACCACCAGTAACTAGAGAATGATCTTTGAGCCATAGGGTTTACTTCGAACATATGAAACCCAAAATAATAGCTCTAAAGAATTTCAAAGAAAAATTAAAGTCAAATAGGGTTTATAACTTTCAAGACCAATTCCGTCTGCGTCTTTCTTTTATACAAAGATGAAACCCTCTTGCTTGTATATGTCAATCGATCATGCTAGCAGTGTATTATGTTTTGCCAAAAATAAAATAACTTCGAAACCCTAGCAATTTAATTATACCTTCTTCTTATGAGAGTATACCAGATTTCATGCATTCTTCTCAGATTAGGGTTTGTTAAGAAACCCTTGTGATAGTAAACCGATCCCTATCACATCAATTGGTTAGGCACCTGCTTGTGCACAAAATCATATTCGCTCGAATTAGGGTTTTTGTTTAAACCCTAGTTTATCACTTTCGTCCATAAGTAACTACCATCTATAACTTTTCTTCATAGAATCGACTGAAAACACCTTGTAATCTCCTAGATATCATGAGCTACGAGGCTCTGACACCACCTGATAGGATCGTTTAAGCTCAAGATTATTTAGATCTTATATCTAGGATTAATAACATTGATAACATATTTTGCACAGCGGAATTAAAACATAAAGAACAATGTTATGAACAAGGTTTTACCATATAATACACTCTAAGCCCCAATTATATTTGATCAGAATATAACGGTTACAACTAATCTGTAAACACAAACTAGACTTCTACATCTCTAAAGATACACACACACACATTTTTCTTTTCTGTGTATAGACTCTCATTGGAAGCACACATAAAACCTAATACCTGATATCTCTTTATATACTAGAGATATTTAGATTTACAAAGTGATAAACATAAATCTTTTAAACATTTAACATGATCTTCTGTTATCTTTTATCTTCTTAAGGAGATCTTCCAGAATCTTTATATTCTCCTACATCTTGTAGAATTCTTTAATGACGATTTTGATCCTTTTGTTTCATTCTTTTGTTCTTTTGTCTCATCAAATCTATAATTCCCAATAGATGGTACGGACACTGAGTCTGAGCCTTTTGAGGACCCTGTTGAGACTGAGAAACCTAAGTCACCCCTTACTGTAGCACCACCCACATCACAACCTGAGAGTACTCCACCCAGTTTGGTTCCTATTCTCTGTAGGACCGCGCGTATGGTTGTGTGTGTTCCACCTGCGATGTCACCAGGCCTCTCTGCCAGTATGGCAGAGGTGGCAGCTATGTCTGAGTCCGCATTTTATAAGAGGTTTAGGTCCTCTTACGAGAGATCACCGTATTCGTCACCGCCAGACCTTCCTTCATGGAAGTATTATCAGGGTACGTCTAAGTTAGTAGAGGATGATGAGGAGGATGATGATGAGGAGGATAAGGAGATAGAGGAGAGTTTGGATGCTGACAGTGTGAGCGAAGATGTAGAGGAAGAGGGTCCTACTGCAGAGGATGAGGATCCTGCTGCGGGGGACGAGGGTCTTGCTGCGGGGGACGAGGGCCCTGGTATGGGAGTTGAGAGTTATGGTTCAGATGATGAGATTTGTGGGTTAGATGACGAGGGTTATAGTGTAGAAAGTTATGGACTTGGTTTAGGGGAGGAGGAGGAGGCTATACCTGAGGGTCAGCAAGCGGGTAATTTTGGTTGTGGGGATAACCATAAGCGCGCCTTTAGGACTTGGGTATGGGGCGTTGAGGCACCGAGAGTTAGCATTAGAGGAGGATCATGCATACAGTACATTTGAGGTAGGACAGGGTTCTGGATCTGCACCCGAGCCCGAGAGACCAAAGAGGGTATCGGCATCTAGGCAGCCCACACTCACCACGTGGACAGACCTGGAGGACGGTATGGTTTATATTGATGTTTTTGCTTACCCACCACCTGTTCAGACACCACCCTTACCCGAGTGGTCGTCTGGCTTACTTCCTATTTCTCCATAACCTTCTATTATTCCTTTACCTATTTCATCACCTATGATACCGCTGACTGTACCATCTTTTGTAGCTACACCCGCTACGGCTAAGACTGAGGGATTTTTGACTGAGCTGGGAGCTCAAGTCGAGATGCAGGGGGGATTAATTCGTAATCATACGTTATGATTAGAGGAGCTATCTCCTGCTTTATTTAAGAGGTATGATAGGGACATAGAAGAGTTATTTACTAGGTCGGGGGTGGTTAGGGATGAGATTTTCTCCTAGAGGTATTGGTTTAGGAGTCTAAAGCATGAGAAGGAGAGGGTCGCATTGACTTTTGGAGCATTATAGAGACCAGTGTTAGCCCTAGAGTCATGGGCAAGTCAGACGGATGCACAGAGAGCAGCTCTGTGACATGCCATCAGTGATACACAGGGAGAGAACCGGGAGTTGCGATTATAGCTTGCTGACGAGAGACGTGCGCGGTTAGAGTTGGCTGAGATTGTTAACAGTATGAGGAGAGGGCAGGAGCCCCGAGGAGATGTGTAGGATATATGAGGTTTGGATTAGTAGTTTGTGTATATCACTAAACAGGGTAGAATCGGTTAGTGTCGATATTATGATTAGAAAAGTTCTTTTGTATTGGTAGTTATGACAAATCCTTACTAGTCGTTAAGTAATTTGTATTGAAATCGATTCGTGATAGTGAAGGAAATTTGTTTGATATTTATGGATAGCAGTATTTTTGTGTTATTGTGTGATTAGCTTGAGAGAGCAGTTTTCCCATATGTAAGTGCGTTGCGTTTGGTCGCTCGTGATAGAGCGGATACCTATTTCCTTATTAGGATTGGCGTTCGATGTAGTTAGTATATATTCTGTAAGCTTGAAATGTATTCAAGCTGGTCGATTATACCATCTTGTTAGAAGATCTAATAGGAAGATAACACTCATATATTATTAGTTATGTACTACAACCATGGTTAAATATTTATCACAACTTTGCTAAATGTTTGATATATATATTGTTCTTGTCACTCTAACTTGGTTTTGTAGCAAAGTTTCCATAGCTCAATTCCTTGGTGCCCTCAAACGAGGGGGAGTACACATCAAGGGGGAGCATTTATTCTGTTGATTTTATGCATATTCATCGACGAAGCCTTTTTGATTCTACAAAAAGGGGGAGAAATAGAAATAAAACTCACTAAATACTTGCTTAAAAATAAATTTACATTTAATGAGTTTAGATTTTGTAATCATCAAAAAGGGGGAGATTGTTGATAGAAATAATGCCTAAAAACGTTATTAATATTTTTCGACCTCTCTACGTTTTGATAATCACAAAATGTAAAAACGCTCAATGTAAAATTAAACGTAAACAAGTAATTAGTTGTAAATTTCCATTTCGAAAATTTAATCACTTAAAGGTATGAATAAATAAATGTTTAATGCATTTTATGATCAAAAGAATTTTTATTCAACCTCACATTTTTTTATAATATGTAACAAACATTTTTATAACTTATACAAAATATTTTTGTATTTATAAAAAATGTTTTATTCAAAATAAATGTTTTGAATTTAAATTTTCCACTTAAAAGGATATATTTGATCCAGGAAACACCTCCTTCGGAAAAGACAAAAATGGGAGCGTCCAGCTATGGGCGGCCCTCTTAAAGGTAAGGGCGGCCCCCTTAGTCATAAGGGGGCCGGCATAGAGTAAGGGTGCCGGCCAGACAAAAACGCTCCAAGTTTTGGTGGTTCCGTGAATGCCTAAACGTATTTTATCGCGAAACGTAAATACTTTACGTAACCAATAAAAATAAAATGTGCAAGTTAATAATTATCTAACACTTACTTGACGTAAACATTTAATTGTTGGATGGCCGTTTACGTTGAATGATAATTATCTAACACTTACTTGACGTAAACATTTAACGCGTATAAGACTAAAAATAATAGTGAAATAAATGACGTCGTAAAATGACCTGAAAACACGGGGTGTTATAAGGATTGTGTTGTATCTTGTAATTCATTTATATCTATTGTGATTGTGTGTAATAGTTAGATCGGGTTGATCGTGTTAGTGTTTAGGTGAAGTGATATCTTGTTATTGTGGTTAGTATTTTAGGCCTCAAAATACAAGTGGGTGCTAGATTGGTTCTAGCTATGATTAGGACTCGACATTTGGCTTAGTGTCGGAAATTGGTGTAAGCTACTTGTGTACTGTTTTCTCTGCCTAAAGGGAGTTTGTTGACATAGTCAAGAGAACTCTCGAGTTGGGTACTCAAGGAGTGGAGTAGGGGGAAGGGGAGCTTCGTTACCGAAACACTATAAATCCGTGTGTTGTGGTTTGATCTTTCTAACTCTTATCTCTTATTTTACAAATTTACATTATTACTTATTGTCATTTATTTACTTAACTAGATTGTTCATATTGTGTGTACATTGAGATCACATAAAATCGAATCTAACTTTTTATATATAAACGTCACATTAATTTAAAAATCGGTAAACTATTCAACCCCCTTCTAGTTTTCACAATACATTTTCATCCGTTCCGGCACGCTTTCGTCTGCTTTTTTACGTTTATACTTTTTTTTACGTTTTCGTTCGATTTTTTACGTTTTCGTCCGATTTCTTACGTTTTCGTCCCATTTTTTTACGTTTTCGTCCGATTTCTTACATTCTCGTCCTTTTTAATGTTTTCGTCCGTTTTCTTTCATTTTTGTCTGTTTTCTTACGTTTTTTATCGTTCTCGTCCATTTTCTTACTTTGCATTCATTTTTGTATGTTTTCGTCTGTTTTGTCTGTTTATGAAAACGTATAAAGATGTACAAACTGTCCAAAACGGAATAAAACGTAAAAAAACAGACGAAAACGTAAAAAAATGGACAAAAACGTAAAAAGATGACGAAAACGTAAAAAAGCAGACAAAAATGCCAGAAATCGTACTAAAACGTAAAAAGACAAAAACGTAAGGAAACGGAGAAAAACGTAAAAAAACGGATGAAAAGTAAAAAAAACGGACGAAAACGTATGAAATCAGACAAAAACGTAAAAAAACGGACGAAAACGTAAAAAATGACACAAACGTAAAAAACGGACGAAAACGTAAGAAATCGGACGAAAACGTAAAAAACAGGCGGACACGTAAGAAATCGAACGAAAACGTAGAAAAACGAACGAAAACGTAAGAAATCGGATGAAAACGTAAAAAAACGGACGGAAACATAAGAAATCGGACGAAAACGTAAAAAAACGAACGAAAACGTAAGAAATCTGATGAAAACGTACGCAAACGTAAAAAACGGATGAAAATGTACGAAAACGTAAAAAACGGACGACGAAAACGTATAATAGTTAAAAATGTATGAAAACACCATAATTTAATGGGTCGACTCGACCCAAACCATCTGACCCATGACCCGCTAGACCTATTTTTAAAATATGACTTGTTTTATCCATGCCCATTTGACCCATCACCCAAACTGACCCAACGCGACCCAATTGTCACCTCTACAATAAACCAAGGTAAAACAACTGTGGAGTATGAAACTCATGTAATAAATTCCGTAACCATGGAGTGTATGATCGGGAGTGGCCAATGATAAATGTTAAAAGTGTAAAGGTTGGCTATTAGAACCCACTAATAATGGGCTTAGATAACAATAACCCGCTAACACAAAACTATTAAAACCCTCTTCAATCTCAAAAGGTACTACTTCTAAACCACTTGTCTCATTTAAATCTCCTGGCGGTACTGCTTCATTAGTGATCACTGATCATAATACAAAAAAGCATATGATACAGTTGCATAAGACTTTTCATCCCTTTTTGCACTATGCAATTAGGAATACCCGAGTTTAGGTGAACATCATAACTGAGTTTTCATAACAAGAATGACCAATATCTTTATGTTTACTTGCATCATATTGTTGGTAAAAGTCTATTTTGGTAGTTTGAGCTTATTTATCTTATTGAATGTTAAATATGGAGCAATAGCACTTTTTGCCTACAGTCACTCCAAATTCAACAATTTCATATACAGCTTATTACAATTCTGCATTTTAGCATACTATCCATATACATAGTATTTTTCAAGCATGCGCCCTGTTTTATATATGCATTATGCACCATGCCCTAACAAGAATTCCTAACCGGTATTGTTCTCTAAAAACAATTAGCTACCACTTAACTGAAAACAATTATTGTACAAAAATCTTCAGATGCATCAACGCTACAATCCTTAGCCTTTATTATAATGCAATATCTATACATCTCGAGTACGTTGTTCCTAGCTTACTGCTAATTTTCAGAATACGATGAAAAGGTAAATTAGGCACATAAAATAAATGTAATGATCTTTTACATCATTGAGTCATATTTGACATCATGGGAAACAATTTAACAACAAAGCACGTTAAATCAATATTTGTAAAGACGCAACAAACAAAAACTGAAAAAATATACAGTAATATATGCAAGGAAAATTAAACAAACACAATTATTAATAGAAGCTGTAACAGAAAGAGTTTTAGCGTCAAATTGGCTTGATTACAAATTATCTGGATAAAACATGAAACAAAAGAGAAATATTTTTGAATTTAATTGTAACACCAAAGACAGAAATTCAAAGCACACGAAACCAAACTGTTCGTAGCCTAAATGGACGAGTCATAGTAGTGCAGAAAGTGCAATGCTATTATTAAAACAAAATAAAGTTTTTACTGATACCCCAACGGTTTTCAGATTGATAAAATTGTGAGGAAACTATGCGCCCGATGTCCTTAAAAGCGCAGATTTGCTCACTCCAATCGTGTTTTTATATGGTATTGATCAAGAAAACCCTAAATATCAATTAGGGTTCTTCGAAAATTAAAACTTTGTAAAAACATAAATTAAATGAGGGATTTTGTTCCTCTAGGGGTGTTAACGACTTGTCTATCTCAGTTCTTAATATCAATAACATATGTGTAGGATTTAAGTGATTTGTGTCTAATGACTTATGCGTTTTTTTGAGCTTTAGATGAACAAGTATATAGGTTTTGTAATGGATAATCCTAATTGTGTTATTGAATGTATGTAATCTTTTAAATACATATATGGTGGATTTGATTCTTGGCTAATAATGAATATGTGGTTCCATATGCTCGTTTGGTCCATGATTAATGAATTCGTGTCTAAATGTTGCTATGATTGTGCCTAAAGGTCATCCTCATGTTAAGAGTGCTAGTATAAACAGGTGTGAATGCAAAATCATGGTTGTGAATTTTTTTGTGAGAACCCGAACTAGTCGTGTCCATTTGGGAAAAGATCTAGTCCAGACCCCATTGAAAACCGATCTAGTTAGAACCCTTGAGACCCGAACTAGTTGAGTCCCTTTGGGAACCAAACTAGTCACATACCTTTGAGAACCGAACTAGACGTGGAGTTAATGGACCGATCTAATAGATTTCTTAAAGAATTGATCTAATCGTGATTTTAATAGACCGATCTAGTGGATTTCTTAAGGAATCGATCTAGATGTAGTGTTAATAGACCGATCTAGTAAATTCACTTGGGAACCGATCTCGTCTACTTCCTTTGGTAACCGAACTAATCATGTCCATTTGAGAACCGATCTAGTCAATTCACTTTGGAAACCGAACTAGTTCATACATTAAGAACCGATCTAGTTATTCTCAATGACCCGATTTAGATGTTCTCATTAAGGAACCAATCTAATCGATATAGACCAAAAGAACTTAAGATCAAAATTTCAATTTGAAAGCAAATTAAAACTTAACTTAGCAGGCTAATTAAAATTGGTTAATTATGCTATCTAATTAAGTTAAAATAGGCTTAAACACAAGGTTAAATCAAGGTTAACTAAAATACATCTTAGGATATCTAATGATCATGATTCCTAAATTGTCATAGAAGTTGCCTTAATCCCTTAAGTAAATAAGTCTATCTAAGTTGCCATTTAGAGGAATATATCTTTACAAGTACTAAAAGTCTTAAAGGTCCTAATTTTCACATCATAATAAAACATAAAGTGTTCACATAATAGGTCTATATAGTTATATATAAACTTGGTTTTATATAAAAACTGTATTGATTCTTTCTTAAGCAGAACCATGGACATCACCAGAGCTGAACAAATTGCATTGGATGACGCTTTAGTTGCTCCTGCCAACCGACTCAAGATTGGCAAAAGTAATCTTCGACTAAGCTCAGACCTCAAGTCCAAAGAAGCAACTCTTCAAGTGGTCTATGATGTTTTGAAACTCACTCCCTTTTACAAGGCATTCCAAATCACAGCGGATGTTCCAGAAATATACATGCAAGAGTTTTGGGCCACTGCTAAAGTTCATCACCACTCGATTCGCTTCAAAATGAACAACAAGAAACATATTGTGAATCTTGAGTACTTCAGAGCAATGCTTCAGATATGCCCTAAACTCCCTAATCAGCAATTCGAGGAACTACCCTTTGAAGAGGCAATTCTCACATTTCTAAGAGATCTTGGTCACAGTGGAGAGATTAAAGTGATCACCGATGTCAATGTCAACAAGCTGCATCAACCTTGGAGATCATTTGCTGCGGTTATCAACAAATGTCTGAGTGGAAAAAGTACCGGATATGACAGTCTTCGACTATCTCAAGCTCAAATCCTCTAGGGCATGTACCATAAGAAGAACGTAGACTATGCCTACCTTCTGTGGGAAGATTTCGTTTATCAAGTAGAGAACAAGAATGTCAAGAAGAGTAATGAGATGTACTACCCTCGCTTCACCAAGGTCATCATCAACTTCTTCATGACTAAGGATCAATCAATTCCAAGACGGAACAGTGTAAATTGGCACTATGCCAGGGATGACTACATGTTCACCACGATCAAGGTTGTCTCTAGGCATGAAGACACACAGTTGTATGGTGCCATTTTGCCTGATGAATTGACGAATGAAGCCATCAAATATTCCGAATCCTACAAAGAGTACTATGCCATTGCTTCAGGAACTGAACCTCCAAGAACAAAAGCAAGTGTCAAAAAGAAGCAAGCTGCATCTGACACTACAAAGACCCCTTCAATTGCTAAAGGCAAAAGACTCAAGACTTCAGCTAAGGCAGTTAAACCTTCCAAGAAGAAGCAACGCGCAAAGACGTCTAAAGCTAAAAGTCTAACTGTGCTATCTGAGGTTGCGCTAACAGAAGCTGAACAAATGAAGCTAGCCACAAAAAGAAGTTTGATAGAAACTGTTAGAAACACAATTTCACAGTCTAACAAGTGAAGCTCGGTCTTGAAGAAAATTGGCGTTTCATAGCTCGATAGTTAGTTAATTAATTGTAATGTTTTAATGATGTAAACGGGCCAAGATACAAAAAGCCCAGCTAAAGCCCTCAAAGGCCTCCTAGGCTGATCCTCTTTAAAGTATAAATACTCTATGTTTTTCTCATTCTTAGGTTAGCTAGTCAATATTACTTTTAGGGTTTCTAGCCACCAAATTGTTCTCTTTCAATTTTTCAATCAATCCTTGTTTAATTTAATCTCTTGATTCTACATATCATTGTTAAAGGTTTATATGAATGATCATGGAACCTACAATTGGTATCAAGAGCCTTCAAGATTGATGAATTGATTTGGTTTGTGTTTAATTTTTTTGGGGTTTCGGCTATTATTAAAAAAAAGAGGGGGTTTCAATTTTTTTTTATTGATTAATTATTTGTTTTGATTCTTGATTCATAGATGGTTTGTGTTTAAATTAATATCATCAAAACCATCTTGTAAGCAATCAAAGATCTAGTGATTTTCTTTTGTTCTTTTGGTTCGAAAAAGTTAATTAAAAATAAGGGATCGTAATTTACTAGTAAGTATTGTGCTAATCATATCTCTTGCAGCGAATTCTTGAAGCATACAGGTTATACGTGGTGTTTTTTTGCAAGAAAAGGGTGTTTGGATTCGTTCTTGTGGCAACCGATCGATTTAAGGCACTCAATAAACCGAAACAACAATACATAGTTACAACCTAACTAGTAAACAAGAGAAGGGATCGAACGAGTTAAGTTGCTCAAGAACCGAACGAGTTTACACTCTGGTTGGGACCGAACAAGCAACATT
>BQNB010130288.1:5875-18966 GCA_026074375.1 Tanacetum coccineum | reverse complement strand
GGGACAATAATTTTGGGACGGAGGGAGTATTATTTAGATTTGGATTTTAGAGTCTTTTAAAAAAGTAATCGTTGGTGGATTAATGCCCTTCAAGTTATACCAAGAGCAATTGGATGGTCTAAAAAGTTCATATTCAAAAGATCTGATTGTTGTTACCTTTTTGCAAAGGTTAAAGCATATACCTTTATATAACATATATATAGGTATTTCAATCCTTTTTTATTAGTGCATCTGACAAATTCGGTTGTTTATAATATAATTAGGACTCAAAGATAAATACTGATATCAGACCTACTAGATCTGAGTATGAATCTTTGTGGTGGATAGAAAGCAATGTTTTTTTAACATCACTGGTATGCGTTTAATTACACATACCTTTGACCGCTAAATCCAGACTTAAATGACTAAAAACGTACCAAAAATACATTGTATTTGTATGTTTTGCATTTGTATTGTGCAGGTAATAGATAACACCAAGAAAAGGTCTAAAGTACAAAGCCAAAACACAAACCGAGCCACGATAACGGAAAGAGCATGAAAATAAGTCAAATTAAAAGCCAAGTCACAAAGTCAAGTTCAAATCACACCTGGATATGGCATTGGAAAGAGCATCGAAAACCGAATACGTAACTCGAAACCTAAACTGTCCAAAAGTAGGCCCACCGTACCCACCGCTAGTGGACTCGAAAAAATGGGTTTACATTTCTTATAAACCTAACACTTTAAATAAGGACCAAATCCCATTATAAATGGTAAACTGACCCAATACACTAGCGCCTAACCACATAACCCCCTTATAACCCCGTAACCACACCCTTATTACTAACCCCTTATCGTTTAAAGACTAACGGTGCAGAACATTTACAAACATAAGGACCAAAAGTTGTGTCACAGCACAAAGAACAATGGGTGAAATTAAACTATATACACCTTGAAGATCCATTCCTTCCACAGTATCCAAACTTTCACCTAGCAATCACACACAAACAAAACACCAACGTTTTTCCCTCTACCCGAATCCTCTATTGTTACTAATTTACACCCCACACCCCAAAGTTACACTTACCCTGAGGTTAAAACCCAACTAAACTCCCCCTTCTAAAAAGCTTAAATGATGCAAGGGGATGACGTTTTGCTCCCTGCATTTTGGACCGATACCAAAGCACTCATTTGGGTTAAGTGATTACGTGGTCAATAACTCAAAGCTAGGATTAATTTAAACAAAACACCATATGATTTATAAAAAGGTGCAAAATATTGGTTGGCTTTTCCTCTCACTAATCAAGAAACCAGGCCAAGATCTAGGTCTTCTATCCGGCTTATAAATAGAGGCTTAAAACCTTGGTAGGGCGAGATTTTTTTTTTAGGTTTTCTAAGTTTTTAGTATATTTAATGTAAATTTTTATTCAATCCTTTAACAGCATTTTGTATTTCCTTTTCCTTGTAAAAGTTTAAGTTTTTTAACAGAAAATTTTGAGGTTGAGTGTTTGTATTTTTAAATATTTGTTTTGACACAAATTTATATAAGTTGTCAGAGGACTTTGAAAACACATATGAAACAGCTTATTAGATCTTACGCTAAATGCTTCACTATAGCTTTTTGTCTCTTGAACAAACCTTTAGTTTTAACCGAGTTTAAATCTTCTTTTTTCCTGTTTTGACTCATAAAAAATCTAAAAAGTACTAAAAAAGTATCCTCCCCTCGTAAACCACCACTCGAGCTTCTTTTGGATGATAAGCTAGTGTTTGGGAAGAGCTTATAGGACCAGCACTAGTTGTCTTTTGACAACTAGAGCTTGTACGATTGATTAATTAACCCTGTTTTTGAGCAATGGGTGTTAAGTTATCATTTTCAACTTTAAGCTTTTACTGTTTTAACTGCTTACATATACATGCGTTTAATTCGTCTGTTTCTTATTTACATTATTTGTGCTTTGTTTATATGTCTAATGCGTATGAAAAAGCTTAGTTGTAGTTTACAATTTCATTTGTGCAAGATTTTCCCTTTGAAATCTTTCCAAAATATCATATATCTCCTTTGGCATACTCTGTTTAGCTTATTTAAGTGTATATTTGAATTTTGAAACATATGCTTAATAATGTTTAATTAATTTGCTTGTAGATATCTGCCTAATAGGTTTGGTAAAAAAATTTAAGTTTTATGTTTGAAAAAGCATTTTTAAGTTTTAAAAAGGGGTGTTGGGTTTTTTAACAGATATTTTGAAAGTCAAAAAACGGGTCATAATATTAAGTCTTTTGGGTCACCTTAGTTTAACTTAAAATCATCATAAAGTTCAGTTGTTAAATAATTTGAAGTATTAAAACTCAAAATTAAGGTTTTAAAATCCTTAATTTGGGTCACCTTAGCTCAACTTAGCTTATTTCCTTTAGGTTTAGAGCTTATTTAAGCTTATTTGCATTCTAGCTTAAAATCCTTAAGATTTATAGCTTTTTAAGTATTCTGTCTAATTTACTTTCTATAGCTTAAACTCTTTGCTTATTTTTGTTTGTTCATGCTTATTAGGACTAGCCTATAAGCTGTTATAAGCCATTTGCTTTGCCTTAGCTTATTTAAGTTAGAAAATAGCCTAGCAGTCTTAAGTTGCTAACTAGCAGTATTAACTTAAAAGTTAGTACTGCTGAGTTCATAAGCTCATTCTAGGCTTATTGGGTTGCTTATTTGTGTTCTTTGTTGCTTATTTAGTGTAACTTATTATCTGCCTTTGCTTATTTCTAAATTCATTGTGCTTATTTGCCTTTTATTAAGCCTAGCAGACTTAATTGTTTAACTAGCAATACTAACTTAAAAGTTAGTACTGCTGAGTTTTAAAGGCTCATTTCTGGCTTATATAATTGTTCTTATTTGCTAATTTGTGTTCCTATTTGTTGTTTAAGGTTGCCTTGAGATCTATGTTTGCTTATCTTGCTTTGTCATTTGCTTATTTGCTCTTGTAAGCTTAGTCTTTTTGCAATTAGTTTCTTAAGTATAAAAATAAGCATTCTGTCATTTTCATTGTGCTTTTTCAGCTTATTCCTTGGATTTCATAAAAAGCTATAGTTATAAAAAGTGCTTATTTTTTTGTCTTCTAAAAAGTTGTAAAAAAATGGCATTCAAAAATACTCTGGAAGGTTGAATCCCAAGTACCAAGGCTCGAACTCGAGAACCAATCAACACCCTCAACCAAGCATTTTAAACCCACACACACAACCAACTCTGGCTACAATAGCTCTAAACCTGTCATCCTTTGCACCCATTTATTGACTTTATTACCTTTTGAGCCCATTAAGCCCCATAAACTTCGCAGCATATTTTTAGCTTTTATAGAGCTTATTCAATTAGTTGGCTTAACCAACTTACTTTCTTGAGGTCATTTAAAGCTCTATGATATTTCTTGCAATTTTTCATTATTTTTCATACTTATTTGTTATTTTTAATTATTTTTCAAAACGTTAAAATTTTAAAAATCTAAAAGAAATATGAAAATTAATTCCAGAAAATTACAAAAAAATAGTTTTTTTAGGTTAGAATAAATTTTTTTAGTTTACAGCATTGAAAATCATTTAACCAGCTTAAAATTCAATTTTGAATGTTAGCTATTTTTTAAATTAATTTTAGAAAATAGATTTTTATTATAAAAAGTAGTTAAAAATAGTTTTCTTAATTTTTATCATATTTTAGACTTTTCTAGAGTAGAAAATCATTTTTTGGAATTTTTAGGGATTCATTTGTTATTTTCTAGAATTTTAATTGATTAAATAGTTTTTTAATTCATAATTTATTATTAAAAAGCAAATATATATATATATATATATATAATTTCTTTTTAGTTAATTTTATTTGATCATATTTGAGGTTTAGAAACTAAATTTGCATTTTTAGGGTTTAAGTTTGCCTTAGTTGGTAATTTGTCACGTTTAGGATTCCCGTTTTGCGTTTTTAGTTAAAATTTGTCTTCCCTTAAGTGTTTTTAAGTTTTTGCCTTAATTTTCTTGTAGTTTTAGAAAACCAATCATAATCTTGTTCCATTCAAGCAACGGTTCTCAAAACGACTCTCGGCTTTCAATTGCATTCCTCGTTGGGGAAACGACCAGGGAATCATACTCCCGGATTACTATAATTGTGATTTTTTGATTCTTACCCCCCTTATATTTATATATTTATATAAGTATCTTATAGTTATATATTATATATTTTAAAAGGTGTGAGTCAAAGGTTGATCAATCACGTTCCGAAGCCTCCAGTAATAGAACATCACCCCCTTTTTCAAGCTTATCTTTCAAAGTTGGAGAAGTCACGCAAACGTCTTGCTTCAAGTTTCAAAGAAAGTTCTAGTGTTTGCACTCGTGACAACAGATTAAAAACTAGACGTCTTACGGATCGAGTAATTAGGGAGCTAAATGTTCGTGTTTTCAAACTCGAGACTATTATTCAGGTTATGTTGTATTTTAATTTATATCTAATTCAGTAACCAATTATAAGGTTTTAAAATTTTGGTTCTAAATATTACTTCAACTTATGCAGGTTCTTGCACTTGAAAGAAATGATAAACTAGGGGTACGTTTAAAAATATCATTATTGTATCCCTTTAACAAGCGTTTGATAACAAAGGTTGCAGTTTAATGAGGATTTATCTAGACTCAGAGGTGACTTTGTTGAGTCACTAAATATCTTATTTCAAGATTTGGTTGACCCACATGATTCAGTTGAAGATATTGCTAATGTAATAAACATGTACTTTTAAGTTTTTTAACATAACTTGCAATAATATGTAATAATGGTTGACTTATTATTGATAGAAATATCTTGTTGACGAAGAACTAAAATTGTGTTTGGAAGAAGAAGAAAGGATTCGTTCGGAACAGGAAAAGA
Organism: Tanacetum coccineum; assembly: GCA_026074375.1. Classification (NCBI taxonomy): domain Eukaryota; kingdom Viridiplantae; phylum Streptophyta; class Magnoliopsida; order Asterales; family Asteraceae; genus Tanacetum; species Tanacetum coccineum. The sequence goes on along the minus strand of BQNB010130288.1, from coordinate 14,096 downwards.
GAATTCAACAAGAGAAGAGGTTGAGGTTGGAAGAAGAGAAGATGTTAAGGTTGGAAGAAGAGAAAATGTTGCAGATTGCAGAGGTGAAAAAAAGAAAGCGTTATGAGTTTATGAATTCAACTCATGTTAAAACTATATTGGGCAATTTTCCCCCTATCAACAGGAATGACGCACACTATGTGACATGCAAAGCAAAGCCAAAAGAAAGTTGGGTTAAGATTAAAAAATACTGCCAAAACGTAAATGATCCATCTTTGGTTGAATTGCTAAAAAAAGTTAAACCATAGGTTGAGGTATGATATTTCTCCACATGTATGTTTTCCTATTAGTATTTACCTTTTATCTGGCTTTTGGTTTTAAACAGTTATAATCTAATGTTCATAGGATGTTTCATGTTTGTTTCATTCAATGGACACAATTTGGTTGTCTGATGATATTGAGAGATTTATTAGTCAACCAGTGCAACTTAAATCTATGTTCCCATGGAGCTATGATTATACAGTATCTAGGAATTTTTGGCTTAGATTAGTGTGCTTAGACCCTTGTCGCAAAGGTTGGCTAAGTGAAGAGGTTAGTATTGATAGAAAAATTTATGCAAACAATTTATAACAATAAACATTTTGGTTTATGTAGTTATAATGTTTTATTTGCTTTGTGTCATTTACAACACATAGACTTGTGGGTCGACTATATGTGGCATGGTAGACGTGAGAATGAAAATTGGGCCATGGTTAGTTGTTACTTTGTTCAACTACTTATGCAAAACAGCATGCCTTTGTTTTATGCAAACGGTGATAAGTATGACATTCCATGAAGTGATGTTGATCAGGTACATAAACACATTCATTACATAAGGCCCAACATATATTGTCTGGACTGATCACTTTATTCAAGATTACAAACCTAAGAATCATTTGAAATGATGTAGGTTTTTATTCCCATTAATGAAATGGATCATCATTGGTGTCTTGCTCACCTAGATATACTGTCTGGATTGGTCACTTTCTATGATAGCGGAGACACGCATGACTATGAGTGGCGCGATTGGTATGTCGTTGGCATATGCTCTGTTTTTATGATGTTGTTTAGTTCTGTATGGTTTATAATACTTCCTATAATTTCCTTTACTATAAATAAATCAAATATTAAGTTACCAATAACCAAAGTGACATACACATTATACATTTCCTTGTAAGTTGTTAGATCTGTTTGCAACTAAGTACACAACCATTCCATTTGTTTCCAACTAAGTTGTTTTCTTTTAAGTACAACTCCTCAATTAGCATTTGTATTATAATCAAAGTAACATACAATGAGTTGCCAAGAAACCTTTTGACTTGTTGATCATACCTGCCAATATCATTTCAGTCACTCTAATCATAATTAATAATTTTTGGCATTTTCTTCTTCTTTTAAATGACCCACTATTGGCAGTTTTACCAATATCAATTTAGGCCAATTAATTTTCAGTACTTATTATTTCTCTATATAGTTAGTTCACAACCCACACATTTTCATAACATATCCTATTAAAAAAACCTTTGTACACGCACTTAGAGGCACATTACATACCACAATGTCTCAGCTATACCTCCTTGCACTTTCGGCAAACTCCCTCCTAGTGAAAGACATGATGGTTAAGTTGTTTGAAACTGACAATGAAAGGGATTTAAGGACAGTTGCTGGTACTTATGCAATGTGCCAACAATTTCATGTTTGTTGTCACGAGAGGCGAGATAAAATGTTAAAGATGCAAAGCTTTTTGCACGTGTCAACTAGTCTTGCTCAATCCTACAAATTGCTTGAGGAGCTTCAAGATTATGAGTTGGAGAAATGTAGGGACTTGATGAAATCAATAAGTGAGACTCAACTCAAGGTCTTGAAGAAACTCTCTTTCATTGCTAAGCTTCGTCGTTAGTAATCCGAAAGTCATGTTATGCTTAGTGTTCACTGTAATCTTCTGTCAATCGTATCTTTTGTGTTTTACTTCTTAAGTTGGTCTTGTTTAGATTATTATGTACTCTTTTGTTGTGAATGCTTACGTTAAGCGATGTACTTGTTATGGTAATGGTAATAGCAATGAAACAATTTTCTCTTTTTAATGTTGGTTTTTATATTGATTGTTATGTTCATTATGGTCCGTCTGTTACACTTACTATACTGTATGTTATCATACAGGAACGTCTTCCCGTTATCTTAGAAGGTGCTAAAGTATTTGATAAGAAAGGTATACATCCTAGTGATTATACCATTAGTTTTAAGCTTGCGGACAATGTTCCTAAACAGGGTGGTATATATGGTGATTGTGGTGTGTGGGTTTGTATATTTTTATATCGGTTGGCGCATGGGTTATCTTTAGATGTCGAAGATCCTGTTGACGTGGCCTTGGCATATCGTGAGAAGATGGTTCGTTTATTTTTCTGTCACAAAGTTGATAAGTGTTAAGTGAAATGTAATTCTACAATATTGAATAAATTTTTTGAACTAGTGATTGGAATTGTTTTGTGTCATTTATACCAGGTGCAGCTGATTTAAGGGCCCATGATTTAATTGGTTAACACAAACAAATAAGCATAAATAAACACAGAAACAAAGATTCATAAACCATAACAGATCATTACAAAGTTTAATTACCAAAGGGACTAATACATAAACATTACTAAATAACCAAACAAGGATGTGTAAAATATACAAACCCATACACCACAGTCGCCAGAGTCGTCTGCGTGCCTAACAACATTTGGAAACGCGCATTTGATTTCATACTTCTCAACTGATATCCCTTTGCTGGCTAAAACTCCATGCTCGTTTAGATACGATGTAAGTTGTTGTGGAAAATTTCTCTTCATGTTTCTCCACCATGGTCTCCTATTTCCCTTAACCCAACCAAGAGTATCATAAAAGGTAACCACACCAGTAGAGATTTGGAGCTCAGCTAGACACCAGTGTCTGTCTGGCTCATTAACGGGAAAATATACCTATTTAAACAACTATTGTTATAAATATGTTTTAGTTAAGGTTGATAACCAAACACACCTTCTCAACATTTCGCCAGGGCACATGATACATCACACCATTGGAAAAATAGTCATGCATTGATCCACCTAGTATGCATGGTAAGAAAAATGGGCTTACCATAGCCCAATCTGCGTCGGGCTCTCGAAAAGACCACATAAGATCAACCCATAAATCCAGGTGCTGTGTATGAAAAACAAATTAAATAAACTAAACAATTTAATAAGCTAAGAAATAAGAAATGCATATGCTGAGAAAAAATAAATTACTTACATTCTTTCCCAACCAGCCTTTTTTGCGAGGTTAAGACAGGCTAGCTGTAAGCAGAATATTCTATCAACAATTAAGTCCCGAAATCTCCAGGGAAACCGATACTCTGGCGGATCTTGCATTTTTAGAAATTCAGATATCTCATATGGGACAATTACGTTGTCCTTTTTGCATCCATCCGGCCTTGACAAATTCTGGATAATGATATTAAATGCAAATTTATTCATATTCACAACATTTAAATTTGCTCTTATATTTAGAAAACAAAAATAAAGTCAAACCTCAACAAACACTTGTAGTGTCATCAATTCATTAAGGGACCTAATTTTCGGCTGTCCGGATATTTCCTGCAAAAAATAAAATATAAATGAATGTAGGATTGGTATAGTAAGAATGTCAGTATACCAATTGAATTAACAAACATTTCACTATACCACCTCAAACTCAGGAGCCACAATGGTATCCCCGATGGAAGTCATGAATCTTGTTTTTAGAGGGGCTGGATTAGTGGTTCCTTTTTGATCGAATGTTGACCGCAAAAACAGTTTCTAAAGGTGGTTTGTAACCAGCTTTAACAACATTCACATACTTGGACTTGTTAATTTCATCCTGAAATTAAGAAGTGTGGTATACTTATGTATAATTACTAATAAGGCACATACACATAGGATTAAAACCAATCCGTTGTCGTAATATACCTTGACATTTTCTGGCAACAAATTCGTTGAATCTTTCTGTGCGTCAATTAGCTCATCTACGGGTTGATGTTCTAAAGGTGTATCTTTGACAGGAAAATTCTCATCTTCATGTTGAAACTTCATATCATCTAAAGAAACATTAGGATTAATCTCCTCATCAATCAAGACAGACATGTAATCGTCCTGAAATTCATCAACCTGACATGTTTTAGTTATATAAACAGGATAAGAAAACGATTATAAACAAATAATTTAGTCTCAAATTTTAATATATATATATATATATACATACAGTTAGGGGCTCAGTCGTGAGATGTTCATTGATTTTAGGTCCAGAACGATCAACATGGGCTTCATGTTGAAGAACATCTAGTTCTGGATGGTCGGAAGCATAAGCACATGCTTGAATTAGAGCGTCCACACTGGCAGGAATGGGTTGAGAACAATTATAATCATTCATTTGATATGGCTTGTCAATTGCCATACCATCACAATCAACTTCGGCAGTATGCATATCAGGATAAGAGCATACTAACTGTCAAATTCAAATCATTAGTGAGAAAATTCTTAAACGGATGTATAAACAGGGGTATATATTATAAATAAGAGAAGTTTATACTAACCATTGGATCATTAGCTGCACCACCTAATTCTTGGTCCACACCGGTTTGATTAGAATTTAAATCTAGAACAGAACAGGATGAAATATCATCAGAGTGATTAGGAATCATATTAGGCTTTGTATTTTCTGCTGCATAATCATTTGGTTGCTTTTCTTTCAAAAGTCTCTCTAAATTTGCAATTCTTTCTCCATGAACCTTAACCACAACATAAAGGTCACGTATTGATACATTGGCCGGCTGATTCTCATTATCTTCTTCACTATTTCTACAGCCTGCTTTCAAATCAAAAAGACCATCTCCATCTTCCAATAAAAGCTTATCATTATTTCCAACATATTTTTCATTTACAACATTATCTTTATACAAACTCGCAGAAGCATCCTCGCACACATTACAGTCTTTATCAACTAACTTATCATTTACAATTTCATCTTTAGACAAACCCGCAGAAGCATCCTCGCACACATTACAGTCTTCATCAACTAACTTATCATTTACAATTTCATCTTTAGACAAACCCGCAGAAGCATCCTCGCACACATTACAGTCTTCATCAATAGAATTATCTTTTGAGATCAAAACAAAATCATCCCCGCAACTTTTCCCATCTTCATCAACAATACCATTGAAGAATGGAATACTTGAATCAAACCATGCTTGAATCTTCTTTGCAGGAGTTGGATCAAGGTTGACAATTGGAATAGAGTCCTAACGAACAAATATAAACAAAAATGCTTAGGAACAAAAAACAAAATTTAATAAAATATTTGAATACAGTTAGGTATGTGCTTACAGGTCCAAATAGACGGTTATAATGAGATTTATCAAACTTTGTAATGTTTGTCCAGGAAAGACAAAGAGGTATGACATTATCCTTTTTAGACCACCATTGTTTACTGTTTGGGTAACTCACCAAGATCTATATCTACATAATAAGTTTAATTTTGGTTACATCAAAACAAGTATATTTACACAAGATAAGCATAAAAGGATAAAGGTTTATAAATTGTAACCTTGAAAGCCCAAGCAAAACCATATAGATTGTATGTGGCATTGTAGTTTGGGTTTTTCTTCTTCTCATCCAAATGATGCAGTCGGTGTTCATCAACAATGTTGACAGTCCTTTTATAAAATTTTGCCATAATATTCACCCCAAGGATAGGCATTCCACGTATCCAAATCATCCACCAATGTCACTAAATGCCTAGGGATACAATTCCTATCTTCTTTACCCATAAACACTAATCGGCAACAATTAAAAGACAAACCTGAATCGCATCAATATGATGTAAACCTGCCCAACCTTTTTTATCTCTAACAAGGGCCAAAAGATGACATGATTTTAATCTCCTAATATCTTTTTCATTTACTATATTTGGAAATACGCGCGTGCAAAAACAACTTAAATTCTCATGTTTGAATATACACCTGAAATCAATTTCATTCTTTGAGAGATGAACTTAATTACATCCAATTTCTTCTCATTCGTCTTATTACGGAATATAAATGTGGTCAGTCAAAAGTTTTCTCTAGACGAGTACATGATGTTGCAAGACATAATGCATCAAATGGTTATCATTGTAGTGAGAAGGAAGATCCAACCAAGGCCCAAATACAGTTCTTCTAAATAGGTTCAGACGATTAGGATTGGATGACAATAGACGTTTAATTTTGACGTAATTTCTAAAGTGACCTTACAAACACTTTAAACATCATACAAAACTGAATGAATCTATCATGTTACAAATTGATAGAGGAGAAATATGGTTTGATTGATTAAAGGTTACTAGTATTTATGATGCAAGTGTGTGTTCATGGATGGTCAATTGTGTTTTTTTTTGTGTTTGGTTAAGGCTGATGAAGGAAAAACAGTGACGATTTATGTGTATTTACTTTTCTGATATATAAAAAGTTAATTTTGATTAGTTAATAGTACTTTTGTCAAGAAAAAATAAGTACTTTTAAAATAATAGTTGCCCTAAGGCATTGGTTGCCCAATACCTAAAATAAACTAACTTGTTAAAAAGACAAATATGTCCAGTTGCCCAATACATAGTTGCCCTAATACTACTAGTTGCCCTACAGACACAAGGGTACATATACCTTACACATGTACTATATACTTTTGTACCTTTAGAGACACTTGTCAATTTCTGCATAAGTAGCATCGTTTCCCTGGTTGCACATGTTATTTTTGGAACAAAAACTCCATTGGATGGAGAATGGCATTTCACATATGGTTTTGGACCCTTTTAAGAATTAGTCATTCTTTTTATTCATGAGATGGGTCGTGCCTTTTTTGCTTTTAGCTGTTCTTGTCTCTAGCTATTTCTTTGTGTATCTTTAGGGTGTGTTTGGTAGGGAGAAATGAAGAGAAATAGATTTGGTTTCATTTCTCAAGTATGTTTGGTAGAGAGAAATAAAAAGGTAGAGAATTGATGAGAATTAGGTTGAGAAATGGAGAGAAATGATAGTGTATTTTTTGTCACCCTCATTTCCACAATTTTTATAGAGAATTTGGAGAAATGAGCTTTTATTTTTATTTTTAGTTTTATTTTTGGTTTTTTGCTTTTATTTTTCTGTTCTTTTTAAATCACGGCAGATTCAAATTCGAGCCAAGACTAAAAATTACATACACACCCGACCTTATTTGAATTTTGGTTACTCGGGTTCATGTCAACTCAGGTCGGGTTCATTCGGGTTCGGGTCAACCCGAATATGAGTAAAATGTAATAAAAAATGCCCTTTTTTTTACTCTTTTAAATAGAAAATTTATATTAAAAAATTAAAAAAAAATTATTCAGGTCGATTAGGTCGACTCGAACCCGAGTTAGCAAAACTTTTTCAACCCGATACCCGACCCTATCTAGCATTCGTGTTACTCGATTCACCGGCATAAATTTTTTTGAACCGGGTACCGGACCCGAATAAGCCTAACAGGGGTCGGGTCCGAATAAGCTTAACCCGACCCGAGTAACCTGACTCGAAAAAAATGATGGTGAAATTATTGTATTATAATCGTTCTTTATTTTTAGTTTTTTAAAAGAAGAAAAATATTTCGTGATTATTTTTTATTTCAATTCTCTTGTGTTACCAAACAATGGAATTCAATACATTTCTCTGAATTCTATTCTCTACTTCATTTCTAATCTCTGAAATTCTCTCTACCAAACGTGCCCTAAATTTAGCCAGCCTCTCTCATTCTTATTCATCTCTTTCAAACCCACGCATGTCATCTCATTTCTTCTCTTTCAACAAAACCTGCAACAACAACAAAGTTCAAATTTAACACATTTTTCTTATCTTTGTATCCTTTTTAATATAGAGGGGGTGTTGTAAACTTTTTTTTTTAAAAACACCACACCAACGCACGTTGGTACACCCACGCGGGCTCCAACGGCGTTGTCATTTTGAGGGTGGCGGTGTAGTCACGCCACCAACGCGGCTGCCACGTCGGTATAACGCCGGTTGGGGCGTTACTATACCCAGCGCTCTGATAAGAGAGGGTGCGAGATTTGTAGGATCTAGCAAAAAAAAGTGTACTTTTTTAATCAAATAAAATGAAGGAAAAATCATCGAATCCTTGTTTTTCTTTTTCTTTGTTTTTTCCTTTTA
>BQNB010130287.1:0-18966 GCA_026074375.1 Tanacetum coccineum | reverse complement strand
CTACCAAGCCCGTTAAGGGCCCGTTTGTGTTTTTAATACACGACAAGGTACCTTAGGGTCCATATGAGTTCAATAAGCCTTTTTGACTTCTTAATAAGCTCATAGGACTCCTGATAAGCTTGTAGGACTCCTGATAAGCTCGTTGAGCTTATTTCCACTTGTGGGCCCCACCGTTAGGCCTGTTGGGCTCGATAGAAGCCCGATAAGGGTTCTAGCGGTTTGGGCTTGATTCCTTAGAGTCCACTAGCTTATCTAGGCTTATTATAAATCTTATAAGCTGCTTAAGCTCACAAATAAGTCGTCCTAGCTTATTTGTGGCTTATGGGCTCACGAAGATGGGTCGTGAAGTCCAATAAGGGTTCGATTGGTTTATTAAGGTTTCATGTGGGTTTTGTTAAATCGTCTAGCACCAAAACAATGTGCCTAGCATTTCCTAATCGCGACCCATAACATGCAAACATTTAAGAGTCTCATATACTCCCTCCCTAGCCATGTCGTTGCATTTTCTTTAAAAGTTTACGTGTGGTTTATGCATTATTCGAGTGTAAGGGTTATTGTATCCACTTTAGTTTCCTTACTCGATGTTAAATGAACATGTCTAGTTATATTCGATTATTTGTACATATTCTTATCACGTTCTAGCACCACACAAGTATTACATACGTATATACACGTATGTGTGCCACGCATAGGATGAACCATGCGTGTTCACGTTCATAAACAACTTGCTAATCACGTACGACTTGGCCTACGCGATTAAATACCAAAGAAACATTCAAAATATGAAATGTATGAGTTCGTCGCGACTTACAAAAGGTCCTAGAGTTCTTGAAACGTGTCGTGTGGTTAATCCAGGTGTTAACAAAATCGTGTAACCCAACCAAGCTTCAAAGCTTATTCAAATGCCCAAGTTTAACTCGTAAACCTTCTTGTGACCTCGTGTGGATACTCTAGTATACACTTTAGGTTCGAATGGACTAAGGAAGGTGTGTGTTTGAGGTTTTATGACCCGAACAAAAGAAGAGAAAAGAGTAAGGGAGTATGGTTTATCCTTGAGAGAGTTTGAGAGTTTAAGAAGTGTTCTAGTGTAAATATGAGTGTGTAGTTATAGGCAAATGAGCTAGTTAACATTCCTAGTCCCTCAAACAAACCAAACCGAGCCCTAATCCTAGTGGTTTTGTGGTTTCTAGTTAGTCACACATTGTTTTGATAAAATAACTAAGTACATTCCTTAATTACCCAATATTTGTACAAGATATGCTTAGGTAGTAGAAATCTTATGATTCGTGTGTGTGTAGCTTGCTTAGCCGCGGCACTCAAGGAAAAACAAGGAACAAATGGTTATTAACCAATGGGTATTTATCTATCTAGGAACATTAAGTACTAGTTTTAATTAAACCATAGTTGTACATGTACTTATATAAGATTTAGGAAGATTTCCTAGTTGGTTTAAGTGTATAACCGGCCCCCTTATAGGTTATTTACACAAAATTGATTTATTTTTGTGTTAAAGTGGTAAAAGTGGGTATTGGTTTGAGTCTAGGTAAGTCTAGGTATTTCCGAGGTGTGTCCAAATGTACTTTTATTGCGAAACGTAACCCTTTTACGTGACCAATAAAAATAAAACACGCCAGTTGATAATTATCTCCTTAATAATTATATATTACTTGATGGATGTAAACCTTAATTTATTTGATGACCGTTTACATTAAATGATTATTTCTAGTCTACGCGATTTATCTTAAAAGTTAATTTAAAAGTAAACGTGTATCAGACCAAAATAAATAGTCACAAATAATAGATGTCGTAAAATGACCTGAAATTGAGAAATGTTACATATATAATATTTGTAAGCGTCATAAACTTTATAAATATTATTTTATAAGCTAATTAAACTATAAATAAATTGACGATGTGAGAATAATAAAAATAATGAATCAAGTGAGATACATTAAAATCTATTTTTGGCTATTTTGAAAATATTACAAATGTGTATATTTATTTATATTAAATGGCGAACTTGAAGTAAAAATTATTTTGACTTATAAAACTAAAACACAAACTATTAGGTGGTGATATAACATTATAAAATAAAGTGCATCATTTTATTTTCACTTGCATTATTCTAAATCAACCTATAATTAAATAGGTTGCTTGCCGAAACTTTTGTGACGACTTTCTTTTGTTGATTTCCTAAAATCAATACCTTTCACTTAAGGTGAATTTATAGCCCCGTTTTACTAGTTTACCACTATTTTATAAATCTCGGGGTGAGATACATTGCTTTGTTTTTACTTATGGACGCAATTACTTTACTTTCTTTCTAAATGATTGCGGATTAGCCTAAGTAGCGATAATCCACTATGCCCGAATTATCATGAACCGTTAATTACTTTGAGTAAGCGCGAGTGTTATAAACAGATCTATTAGGATTGACATCCCCGTTCGGGTAAGTTAAGCGCTTACTAGTTTCGGAGGACCGAACTAACGGATGTATACCATGTCGGATTACGGGTGTCACTTTGGGCACTCCTTAGGGTACTTTGATTTCATTAAATTGCAAACATAACTTGGTCTAGTCTCGGTGTCATGAGCTTAGCGCAATCGTAATTACTTTTTGTGATATTGTATGTGTTACATTATTACACACTTTGAAATCTTGCGGTCCAACCTTTATAATTACTTAAACCTATGAACTCACCAACTTTATGTTGATATTTTAAGCATGTATTTCTCAGATGCTAAAATCATTATGAAGTATTTAAAGTGCATTGGTCTTCATTCATCAAATACTATTTTTCATGGATTTCCTCTTATTAAACCATCCTCGTTGTATTAGAACTATGAATTCTTGTGATGCAAACTCACGAGATCACTTGTCAAAAACTTATTTATTTCAAATGTATCAACGAGGATATCCTTTAAATGACTCATATGGAGGTCGTTCTCTTGTATCTTGTGCTTATGTATTATGATGTAACGCTCCTAATTACCTTTCCGCTTCTACATATTTTGGGGGTGTTACAGGTTATAGCTACGACAAAAATTCTCGTTATAAGTTTTAAAGTTATCGCTAGAAGTTAACGATGACCACACATTGCCACAGATGGTCGTCACGACAAGTTCTTCTTTAAAAGTTTTTTGCAACGAAGAACCTTTAGTTTCGACGTCTACAAACACGCCACATCATCAAATATTGTGATACGATAAAAGTTATTGCTAAAAGTATTAAATAAAGAAAATAAAACTTTTAATTATAAATAATTTAGTGACGAAACTGCCAATAGTGTTTATTTACTAAACGAGTTGAAAAATGACCCACGCGTTGCGACGGGGGCTAACATGTTACAGCAAAGTATAGGTAAAATGTAGATAGCAGGAAGGTGTTGCCAAAAATGCAAAGGAGAGCTAATATATAGACATAGCATGTATTGAAAAATTTGTTGTGGACATTCTCAAAATAACTTGTGCTTCTTCAAAACATTCATACACATATTGTTTTATAGTTTAAGGACAAAACGTGACCCATATCTATTAAGCAGACTTACAAAACAACGTCATAGACAAATGCTTCCAGTTGCCAAGACTTGCAACTTCACGCTTAAAACTTATTTCTGTAGAAATAAATAAAATGATACTAAATTTAGTTGAGTGAGAAGCATTTAAATCAGAAAATTGCCCCGTAGAAACAGTTTCCTTGTTGTAGCCAATCTTTTCAAATAACTTTCCAAAAACGAACGTACCTGCAACACAAATAATGATGGGCATAGGAGCAAGAATTCTTGGAATTGCATAGGTATTAATTTATGTTTTTGTCACATACATTTGCAACGCATTTTCAAAAGTTAAACAAATCGGTAAGTGAAAATCTATAGAGCAAAAGTTAATGTATTAAGTGAAAATTTCCAGAATCGACGTGTTGTTTGGTTGTTGTTGTTGCTATCTTAAAACAGTACTTTCCCATTACCGCTGATGTGTCGTTTAGTATAGGTAATTTATTTATCAAGTTTTACTATTTATATTTTGCCGACTTTACCTATTAACTAACACTAACGAGCAGTGTACCCGATCAGTTGTAGGTTCGTTGGTAAGTAGGGTGTCGATCACTAAGAGTGAGCGTTAATACTTAAGTCTATCAGTATTTTAGTTATCCAGCTTAGTTCTAATTAAACCTAAACTAACGCAAAAGGAGGGTTTTCAGCCTGAGAGACTAGCACGAGTTTTGGTTTAATCTAAGCTAAATGAGACAAGGGACACACACAAGCAGATAAACAAATGATAAAGAAGCGGTCAAGCACTAATGCAAGAAAAACGTATTCACCATGTTTAATCTAATAGAATGTAGGAATTGTTTATGAGTGCAATGATTATATTACTTCGTTGGTGTTATATCATTCCTAAGTTTAGGTGGGTCTTCTCCTTAAACTCTAGATTTGTTTTTCAGTTAATCCTGTCACAATTAACCAAACTCGCATAAAGCTTACACCGTTGATTATAATCTATCTCAGAGACAATATTGGTGAATATCGAAACCTAGCTCATAGAGGCTTTACCCACTTATGTCCAATTCTTATCTATATGCTGGTAGTCCATGGTCCAAGCACTTACCCAAGGAGAACAGAACGTTATCTGTAATCCTAAGTCACCACTTAGTCTACCTATTCACTTAACCAAGGGAAGAACAATGGCTTAAATATATAGTCCTATTATTACAGAGTCACATAAATAACTTGTACTTAGTTCTATCTTAGACTCTAGCCTACACCATGCATTCTAGATCTAGTTGAATGATAGATTAAACACATAATCGAACTATAAATGAATATGAAGTGATAAACATAATCAACATGCAACGAATAAGTAAACAATCCATATAAACAAAACCAAACATTATGGCTAATAACTATAGGTATTAGCCCATATGTCATTGTAACAATACACCATATCATATACGAACGATTAAATAAACAAACGTTATGCTAACCGAACTATAGCGGAGTATAGAGATTACAAGAGTTTTCCTATTGACTTGAGGCACTTGTAGGACCTTCTTGGCTTCTAAAATCGTCTGTAGATCGTACTTGGTGGTCCTTGCATACTGAAAACTGAGTTTTAGGTTTTCTATTTATAGGCTCTGAAAACAGATCGATACGCCGTATTGGAGGGATCTGATACGGCGTATTAGGATAACTTGGAGTGGGTTCCACGGTTATTTTATTCTAGAATATTCATTAACTGCCACTGAATACGGCGTATAGGAGCTTCTGGTTACGGCGTATTGGATGAAAATCATGTTTCTTCATAATGTTGACCAAAGTATCTTATACGGCGTATCCGCTGATGTGGGTACGGCGTATTCTTCAAAAATAGGCAATGGTCTTGATCTTGTATAAGTCTTGGAAATAGCGTATCCGTCTAGAATGATACGTTGTATTCTTTAGATTTAGTAGACTTCCACGGACTTCTTCATTTATGATTCAAAACACGCTCTTTTCTCCATATTTTGCCAAATGCTCGATAATAACTGAGATTTACACAATTAAGCGATTAAGTATCAAATCTTATATAAAATAATACAAAATGAGCAGTATAAATGGGATAGATGATGCTAATAATGTGACGTTATTTGATGTCATCAAATATCCCCCCACTTGAATCCTACTATTCCTCAAGTAGACTTTAGAATTTATCTTATGAAAATGTATCCCAAACGAATATCTAGGATTTTCCTTTAAGTGTTTTTATTTAATTACTAGCGCACAACCAAACACCTTACGAAATAGGAAACGAAATCACTCAAATCACTCAACTAATCTATGTGGTAACATTTAGTAGTTCGCTCAATTGCTCGGCCGTGACGAGTATTCTATCATAAGCTTGGCAAGAATACACATCTCCACCACTAAAGCTAAGGAGTAACCAATCTAAAAAGGTAAATTGGGTTAATATGATAAGGCTTAAGGGTTGATCATCTATATTGATACCAATATTCCAGAAAAGGCGACAAAACCACAAATGCACGCCCAAATTCATGACCGCGACACTTGTGATTGCTCACTCCTTAACTCGAATAAGCTAAAGAATAGAATTAAGTAATCTTCACCAACAGTAATACACCAACAAGGGCGACAAAACCACACATACACATTCAAATCCATGAATTAGACACATGTGATTGCTCACTCCCTCATTCGAGCAAACCAAAGGTTAGGATGAAGAATGATATAGGGAAGGGATTAGGCATGTGAAATATTTATAATTGGTGTAAAAAATAAAATAACAAAACAGATAGATTAAGTCCAACCAATAAACAAAAATGTTGCTAGCTACTTTCCCGACCACAACCTTGAAAAGACACAAATCATAGACTAACTCACGCTTTAACATGGAAACTCACGCTTTGTTTGGTAGACACGAATTAGACTCAAAGATGTCTTAATCATCATCCTTAACGATCTATAAAAACAACCTATTTGGCGTTTCCGTAACGGCCAACTCTAGATCATTCATAATATAGTACAACAATAGTGGAGATATTTACCACTTGATGCAAAAAAAATACATAGTTGGTTAATTTTTTGTGGAAACTAGAAGGGGGGGGGGGTGAATAGTTTACAGGGTAATTGGCATTTTAATATTTTACTTCTAAAATTGTTAGATTCGAATATATGCTTAATCAATCAACAATATGAACCAATCAAGATAACTATCTACTTGTAATAACTACACAAATAATATAAAGAGATAAAGGAAAGAACAATCAAACCAAGACACCAAGATTTATAGTGGTTCGGATACGAAGCACTTCTTCGCCCTACTCCACTCCCCGATTATCCGACTCGAGATTTCACTATGTCAACAAGCTCCCTTCAGGCGGAGAAAATGTTTACACGTCGCTTACGTTATTTTTCGACACTAAGCTAAATGTCGAGTCCTAATCTTAGCTAGAACCAATCTACCACTTTACAAATACTACCCAATCACAAGATCTACAATATCAGATTTACACACTATCCGATTCACACAATCACACAAGATAATCAAAATAGAGATTTGAATTTTAGAAGAAGAAAGGAGAAATCACTAATCTATAACACTTCGTTTCTTGACGAATACGAGTGTTCTTCTCTTGCACTTGATAGAAGATTGAGGAAGGTAGAAGATGAGATTTGATCACTTGAAACAAGATTAAACTATGTTAGTGACCAAGAGATTTAGTGAGAGAAAGAATGTTTTTAGAGAGAGAAAGATAGCTAAAAAATTCGTGCAAAGAGGTGTGTTTTTCTGCTGAGAATAGTGCAGTATTTATAGCCAGGAAAGTCCCAACGACATCTGGTGGCGGTCCTGGTGGTCCCAGATATATCTAGGGGCCACCTAGACGCTTAGGGGGCCGCCACTAGACCGACGCTCTGATTCTTGTCTTTTTGTGGGGAAGGTTGATCCTGGTATGTTGTTTTCTATTTTGGGGGAAAAAACTGAATTCAAATTTTATGTTTTTAAATAAAACATTATTTTTATTAATAAAACTATTTTGTGTATTTTTGTAAAAAATAGTTTTGTAGAAATGTGATGGTTAAGAAGAAAAACATATTTTCTTGATCACTAATCATGTTTAATCATTAGTTTATCTATACCTTAAGTGACTTATGTCGAAATGGAAGTTTACAATTAATAACATGTAAACGTTTATTTTTGTCATGAATGTTTTTACATTTTGTCATCTTCAAAACGTAGAGGAGTCGAAAAATATAAATAATGTTTTTAGGCATTATTTGTATTAACAGTCTCTCCCTTTTTGATGATGACAAAATATAAACTCATTTTGTATAAAAATAAGTATTTCAAGTTATTAATGAGTTTTAATCCATTTCTTCCCCTTTTTGTTGAATCCAAAAAAGTTGATCGTTGAATTATAGAGAGAAAGAGATCGACGATGCCAAGACCCCCTTGATGTATGCCCCCCTTGTTTGTGGCACCAAGGGATCCAGCTTATGTTTAAGCATGTCATATAGAGACTTTTAAATCTAAAGCCAGACTAGTTGATTCTTGATGTCTAGGAGATGCTTTAACTAAAGGATGGGTGGTCTTTAATGTAGAGGTGATAGAGGTGAGGTTAGTGAGGCATTGTTTGGTAGAGCATGACTTTGAGTGAGGAGGGACTCAAGTCGATGGATGTCATCTTTTAATTTATGAAAGAGAGTTTAGGTGTGCATGTAACAATGACAAAAACCGGAATGAAATGTGACTTGGTCATTTGTGGCGGGGTGAATTATGGTTGTAGATGGTGAAGGTGGTAATGGAGGGGTTTGTGTAGACGCATTTGCTACACGTTGAAGTTTGGTTTCAATGATGTTGGATAGGTGATGAAGTTGGTTTAGTTCGGTCACGATTTGCTCCCTAGTTTGATTTTGTGATTAAGTGGTTTGAGATGAGGGGTTAGCAATGTTAGGAGATTGTGGTGGCAAAATGTTAGGTAAGAGAGGAGGTGGATAAGGTAGAAGAGTGTTGTGTCTCCAAGTGTCTATTATATACTTTCGATGTCTTTCTCCATAATTTCGAGAAGAGCGAGAAGCGGACATAGTAATTGAAGAAAGGTTTAATAGAGAAAGATGAGATGAATGTGAATGAAGAGGATTATGAGTTTATATAGGAAAGATTTGGAAAGGCATGGTGTTAGGAGATAAAGATGTCAAGAATTGCTTGGCTAAACAGAGAAAGTCCAACAAGGTCTAGTGTAAGGATGGTCAAAGGTGCAGAAAAAGAGATAAGACTAAAATTTTGTTCTTTCCTGACGGCGATCCCATAAAGATTGGGCGGTCCCAAATGTATTAGGGAGCCGCCATCTCTTGTTGGGGGCCGTTTTTTGGGATTAACGAATTTTTCCCAGTTTTTGAAATTTTGTCTCTTAAGTGCAGAAAAAAGAAAGCTAGAGAGGGTTTTGTTTCAACAACTCTTATTTCCCAAGAATCAAATAATTTAGTCAAGTATCATATAAGATATAATCTATCCTAATTCCATCATGCAATTAAAATAATACACGTTTAGCAAGAAGAGACATATGATATAGTTAAGAGAAGTCATACACGTACTAGAATATGTCATAACAATATCTAGTTCAGTTCTACAGACAAAGTTATCCTAATCATGTAATCGTGTTATGGTTGGTTCTTGTTCAATATTTAATTTACTTATGATGATTGTTATGGGCACACTGAACGTCTTCAGGAAATTCCTCATTTGAGAAATTGGATAGAGGATCCATTTTTGTTGGATAAGAGATGTATTTATGATCATTTAGGGAGTACCCAATTAGTTTATCGAGAAATTTTAAGAGTAAAAGACCGTATGGCAAGATGCCATTATGGCGTTGTTTGAAATCATTTACTCGATTTATGATGAAGCGAGAGAGATTGAATGTTGTGGAGGAAGTAACGCAAAAGAGCATATATGCTTCACAAGTCGACAAGAGATCCTTTTTGTGGAAACTAGAAGGGGGGGTTGAATAGTTTACAGGTTCATTTTACGTTTTAAAAGTTTTCTTTCAAAATAATTATATTCGAGTTGTATGTTCAACCGATCAATAATATGAATCAACAAAGTAAATAACTACACTAGTACTAAATAACAATCACAACAATATAAAGATATAAGAGAAGAAACAATCAAACCAAGACACCAAGATTTATAGTAGTTCGGCAATGAAGCTCTTCTTCGCCCTACTCCACTCTCTAAGTATCTTACTCAATATTTCACTCTGTCAACAAGCTCCCTTCAGGCGGAGAAAACCGTTTACACGTCGCTTACGTTGTTTTCCGACACTAAGCTAAATGTCAAGTCCTAATCTTAGCTAGAACCAATCTACCACTTCACAAACACTATACACTCACAAGATCTACACTATTGGATTTACACACAATCCAAATCACACAATTACACAAGATAATTACAATAGAGATTTGATACTTAGAAGAAGAGATAGATCACTTGAAACAAGATCTAAGAATGTTAGTAATCAAGAGATTTATAGGGAGAAAGAAGGTTTTTAGAGAGAGAAAGTTATCTGAAAAATTCGTGCAAAGAGGTGTGTTTTTCAGCTAGGAATGGAGTAGTATTTATAGGTAGGAAAACCTGATGGTCACTAAGGGCGGCCCCGGCGGTCCCAGATATATCTGGGGGCCACCAGACCTATAAGGGGGCCGCCCAGTAGACTACGCTCCTATTTTTGTCTTCTTGTGGGGAAGGTTGTATCTGTTATGAAACCTTCCATTTTGGGAGGAAAATTTGAATTTCAAATTTAAGTTTTAAATAATACTGTTCTTTTAATTAAAAAATATTTTGTATTATTATTTTTGTGAAATACTTTTGTAAAAATGTGATGGTTAAGAGAAAAATATTTTCTTGATCACTAATCATGCTTAATGATTTGTTTGTTCAAACCTTAAGTGATTACTAATCTTAGAAATGGAATTTTACGATTAATAATTTGTAAACGTTTATTTTTATCATAAACGTTTTTACATTTTGTTATTATCAAAACATTGAGAGGTCAAAAAATATAAATAAAGTTTTTAGACATTATTTGTATTAAAAATCTCCCCCTTTTTGATGATGACAAAATATAAACTCATTTTGTATAAAATTAAAGGTTTCAAATTATTAATGAGTTTTCATTCCATTTCTCCCCCTTTTTGTCGAATTCAAAAAGGATGATCGTCAAATTGTTGTAGAAAGAAAGAAGTCGACGATATCAAGACTCCCCCTTGATGTATGCTCCCTCTCGTTTAGGGCACCAAGGGATAGATCTTACAAAAATTGTTTGCTACAAAACAAAGTTAGAGGTACAAGTGCAAGACAATATATTCTCAACTAGTAGCACTCATAGCAATTCATGCAAGTTAAATCATAAAGTGGCTTCATTCATTACTTAATAAGCTCATACAAGAAGCATACTACATGCAAGGAAAATAAAACTAAGACTTAACAAAGAAACATTCATTCATACATTACACCACAATCTAAACATACTACATAAAGTTAATCATGACATAAATCCTAGATGATACTTGATTCATAGGAAATAACTTTAAGCAAAAGGTTTAGGGTGACTAATTATGAGGTGATATGACCTAATTTTCAAGGGTGGGGTGGAGGGAGTGAATTCATGGCGGAGGTAAGAAGATACTCAATGTGAGCAAACATTAGGTTCATCTCATCCCTAAGAGAAAAGATAAGATTGCGGTTGTAAAAGCAACAAAGACAAGTTGACCCATGATAGTCATGATAGTTGAAGTAAATGGGATGACCCATGAGAGGTGGTTGAAGTGGTGGTTGTGGTGAAGGTGGTGATGGAGTATCAAGAATGTGATCAAGAAGAGTGATTGGTGACAAAGAAAGTGTGATATCTAAATAAGGATGACTTTGAAGTGGTTGAGGGTTTGAAGGTCTAGGAGGAACATCCGAGATGTTGTCAAGCAAAGGGTTCAAAGGTTGAGGAGAAGTTGGTTCATTTGATGATGGTGGTAAAATTTAAAGTTTTGATTGAAAAGAAGAAGATGTGTTCTCTTGGCTTGATGAGGTTTGATTGGTTGATAGAGTTTTTGATGGTGCATTTGGAGGAGTTGGAGATGAAGAAGTTATAGTAGGAGAAGGTGTGGTGGTGACATCTTCATCACTAGAAATTTTAACAAATAGTTGTCTAGGAGGGATTATGGTTAGTTTGATTTTCTTGGAAGGGTTAGAAGAAGAGGCTTGAGTGGAATTCATGGTAGAATGGTTTGAAGAGGATGAAGATGATAAGAAGAGTAGGAAGGATGGCTTATTTAATTTGGAAGAATAGGATTAAAATGGCAAAGCATAAGGATTAAGAGGATAGATTCTAAAAGTGGTTTAGCAAATTGCAGGAAGTTTAGCTGGGCCTAGAGAAGAGAATAGTCAACTACACAGAAAATCAGGTAGTCACATTAAAATTTCCGTGACTCAGATGGCGGTCCCATAATTACATGGCGGTCCCAGATATATTAGGGGGCCGCCCAATATTTATGGGGGCCGTTTTCTAGAGGAGCAAAAAATTTCCAGTTTTGCAAATTTTGTAAAATATGTCCAGAAAAGGTTTCCTAAAGACACCCTTTTACAGTCAATCCTATTTTACTAGAGATCATCTAATATCTAATAATCAAATTCACAAAATTGATTATCCTAAATTCTATCAAAGACGCACATATAGGTATATGAACTAAGATATAATCATGCATAATATAGGTAGCCATATTGTATCAGGGTGCATGCATGAATAATGACTAAGAGAAGTTATACATGAACTAGAGTAAACTAGATGTTAGTCAAAGTAATAGTACATAGCAATAATAATAATAGTATGTATGTCTTAGCATATTAGTAAGATGTAGAAATTTCTCAAACATGTGTTGAGGTATCCGAATCATCACTAGTGACTTCTTTAGAGGATATGGAGATGATTGCTTAAAGATACTTGATGAACCCAGGGTTTCAAGGATGGCCAATACAGTATATACTTTGATTTTTGTAGACGAGGATTGATTTTGATGAGGTGCTCATATAGATGATTTAGAATCATTCCATATGGCATTGGAGAGTTTGGTTGATTTTTAATATTTTCAACTCGTTTGGTCAGATAATAGGCAAAGTTAAAGGGAGTGCTTGTTAGAATGCAATACATCATGTGACATGATGATGCGAGAAGAAAATTGGATTTATTTTGAATGCCAAAGGCATTTTCTTGAATGATTTCATTCCAAGATCTCATATCATAACGAAGCTCTTCCTTGAGAATTTTGTTTGGAAAAATGGTTTGTCCAGTTGTTGTAATAGACTTAATAATTTCATTTGGTGTTGGAATGTGTGTTTGGTAAGGGGTGTTAGATTCTTGATTAATTCTCAAGGAATCAAAGGATGAATCTTTGGAGAAAGAACATTCTCCTTCACATGATATGGAGAGAATTAAGGCAAATGACTTGAGTGAGAATTTAAATGTTCTTTTTAATGCCCAGAATTTTAAAAAGATATTTTGATCATTGTCTCTAGTAATTTATATTGAAGAATAGTATTCGAGCAAAAATCTTAGGCAAATCCCTTCATGGAGTTCACATATATTTAGTAGTTTGATAATTTGAAACATGATTTGAATATTATCATATTTAGTAGATTCAGAAGATACTGGACGACCTTCATGAATTGATCTACACTTTAGGTTTTGAATGAAGGGTTTTAAGTATTAGGAAGAAACTTTCATTTGAGATTTTTGGAATGTGATGATTTGTGTACCGTATTCTTTCTTTCCAACGTCATTTCACCTAATTAAAAGAGTGCCAATTTTAGTAAGGTTTTCTCATTGAAAGAGATATCTAGTGTGTGCTTAATTGTGAAAAATATGGAGTAACGATTAACTCGACCTAAAAATAAGATCCTAAGAGTTAACCCAAACGCTCCTTAATTTGATTTTGCTCATCCAAACATGTCGAAAAATACATATGAATTATATATCTCGACCTTTGTTCATGAGATCATTATGCATGTGTTTAAAAATGTTTTTAAGTTGTATTAACAATGCATAACAACAATTTTATTGTGCTACTCACGTGAGTGATTTAAAATAAAATTGGGGTTTTGGTTTGAAATCAATTTTTTGACAAACTCACTAGTGTAAGTAAATCTTATGTCTATGAGAAGCATATTAGTTATACATTGTATCCTAGTAGTCCTAATTGCTCAAAATTGAAAGAAAAAAGAAAAATTCCCAATTTTAATTTTTTGTGTGTTCATCATGAACCCTAGACTCAAATTGAAAGAAAATAGATGAAATGACTTACAATTGATGATCTTTATGATGTTAGAAATGATTGTAGGTGTTGATTAGATCTTCAATTAGTGTTTTAATGGTAGATTGTGAGTTTTTGGTGGTTTTGTTTCGAGTTCGTCGCTGTAGCAGGGAGAGGGGGTGTTTGTTTTTGAGTTTTGAAATTTTTTGACTAAGTGTGGATTTTGGTGTCTGCTGGTGGCGGTCCCATATCCATCAGGGGGCCGCCTGAAATGGGTTGGGGGCCGCCTAAGATATGGGGGCCGCCCGTATCATAGAATTTTTGGACTTTTAATTTTTAACACGAATTTACTAGGAAGAGTGACTAATTAATTTGCATTTCGCGAATTAAAAATATCTAACTAGCTTCGGATGAAGTAGTTAAATTGTCATGACGCGGAATGGGACACAGACTAGAATTGAGACAGAAGAAAGAGAAGCGGACTAATACGATTTATGGAATGTGTTTCATCATTCCTAAACCAAGACGTAGATAGTTAAACGATTCACGTTTAAGGGGTTTCGTAAGAATGTCGGCGATGTTGTCGATGAACGACACTTTTTCGATTGAGATATGTCCTTTCTGGACATTATCACGAAGAAAGTGGTGATGAATTTCGATATGTTTGGTTCGAGAATGTTGCACCGGGTTTTTGCTAAGGTCAATCGCGCCTTTATTGTCGCAAATGATCGGGAGGTCGTCGAGTCGAACATCGTAGTCGATAAGAGCTTGTTTCATCCATAGTGCTTGTTGACACGCCTTTCTGGCGCTTACGTATTCGGCTTCGGTAGTGGATATAGCAAGAGTGGTTTATTTCTTCGAGAACCAAGATGTCAAACAACATCCCACGAACGTATAAATACCACTAGTGCTCTTTTGGTTCACATAATCTCCCGCATGATTAGAGTTGGCATATACTACTGTTTCTATGTCGATCCCCTTAGAATACCATAATCCTAAGTGCATAGTGCCTTTAATGTATCGGAGGATACGCTTAACCGCTTCAAGGTGAGAGAATTTGGGAGCCTCTTGGAAGCGGGCACAAAGGCAGACACTAAACATGATATCAAGCCTACTTTTCGTTAGGTATAATAAACTACCAATCATGCCTCGATAATTGGTACTATCTACCGACTCACACTCTTCGTCTTTCGTGAGTTTGGTATCAGAGGACATGGGGGTTTTCATTGGTTTAGATTCTTCTAAGCTAAATTTCTTAAGCATTTATTTAATATATTTAGATTGATTAAAGAAAATACCATCTTTTATTTGTTTTATTTTTAATCCAAGGAAGAAGTTAAGTTCACCCATCATGCTCATCTCGAACTCGTCATGCATGATTTTGGCAAATTCATCACACATGTCTTGATAAGTCGAGCTGAATATAATGTCGGCGACATATATTTGAACGATGATGAGGTTTGAACTTTTTTCTTGGTAAAAAGTGTGTTATCTACCATTCCCATTTTGTATTCATGTTTAATAAGAAAATATTTTAATCTATCATACCAAGCTTGGGTGCTTGTTTAAGACCGTATAAAGCTTTCTTAAGTTTATAAACATGATTTGGTTTTTCAAAGTCAATGAATCCTGGAGGTTATGCCACATATACCTCCTCATTGATAAAACCGTTCAGGAATACACTTTTTACATCCATTTGGAATAGCTTAAAATATAAAGCACAAGCATAAGCTAATAGTATCCTAATTAACTCAAGTCTAGCAACTGGGGCATAAGTTTCATCATAATCGATGCCCTCTTGTTGATTATATCCTTGAGCAACTAGCCTAGCCTTATTTCAAGAAACAATACCGTTCTCGTCTAACTTATTTCTAAACACCCACTTAATTCCTATGATTGTCATATTCCTAGGTTGTGGAACTAACTCCTAAACGTCGTTAGCAATGGATTGATTTAATTCTTCTTGCATGGCAACTATCCAACTATCATCCGTTAAGGCTTCATTCATATTCTTAGGTTTTATAGTTGATTTAAAACAATAGAAGTTACTTTGGTTTTGGGCTTGTGATCTAAGGGTTCTTTGGTTGAGGTTTCCTATGACATTTTATAATGGATGGTTCATAGATTCCTTAATATTGACTATTTTGTCAATCTCTAAAGTTTCATCCTCAATATCATTTTCTAAGTTTTTTTTTCGGTAACCTTAACTGCTTCTTCTTCATATAAGTCATCATCCACCAAGGGTGATGTCTTAGAGGGTGGAGGAGTTTCATTGAATGTCACGTTGAGTGATTCTTTGACTTTCCTAATATGTTATCAAGGATGATGTAGGCTTTACTATTTTGGGAGTAACCTAAAAAGACACCTTCGTATGACTTTGGGTCAAACTTTGTGAGGTAGTCTTGAGTGTTTAAAATGAAGCACTTGTTTCCAAACACTCTAAAGTAATCAAGAGTAGGTTTCCTACCTCTTTAGAGATCGTAAGGTGTTTTTCCTAAGATGGCTCTAATTAGGATTCGGTTGAGAATGTATGTTAAAGTATCTACTGCGTTACACCAAAACTTTTGTGGTAACGATTGCTCATTCAACATAGTCCTACTCATTTCTTGAAGTGTCCTATTTTTCCTTTCAACCACGCCATTTGATTGAGGAGTGCGTGGAGCTGAGAAGTTATGTGTAATTCCATTGGCATTACAAAACTCTCTAAATTGCACCTCATTATCAAATTCCCTATCGTGGTCGGTTCTTATTGACACTATTGTACATCCTAATTGGTTTTGAATTTTCTTACTAAATATCTTGAATTGATCGAAGGCTTTGGTTTTGTCCTTAAGGAATCTAGTCCAAATATACCTAGAGTAGTCACCTACTATGACTAAGGTGTAAAGGTTTCCTCCGTAACTCCGTACGGCGGATGGACCGAAGAGATCCATATGAAGGAGTTCTAAGCATCTAGTCATTGAGACTATATTCTTAGCCTTGTGACAAGCATGAGCTTGTTTTCTAATTTTGCAAGCATCACAGAAGTGTTGATCAAACTTAAGCTTAGGTAAATTTCTAACTAATTCCTTAGATGCTAACGATTGAATGAGACGCATATTTGCGTGACCTAATCTACTATGCCACAAAGTAGAATTTTCATCAATCGTTGCTAGGCATATAAGCCTTTCATCCTAATACCTAATCTCCTAATTTCATCACATATAAACCTTTCTTCCTAATACCTCTACCTAGGACCTTACCATCCTTAGTGAGTTCACTATCATGTTTAGAGAAGGTTACTCTACACTTATTATCATATATTTGTCCTATACTTAACAAGTTAAATGTTAAGTTATCTACATGTTCTACATTATCTATTTTGAGAGAGTCATTCGAAATCGTACCTTTGCCAATGATGTTACCGCGAAGATTGCTATCAAAAATGACATTACCTTTGTTGTATGCCTTGTAGCTTGAGAAGAGCTTTCGGTTACCTGTCATATGTTTGGAGCGCTATCCTTTATCCATTCATCGGGTTCCAAGTCAACTCCAAGGCATATCTTTTTATATAAGGCAATACCTCAAACATTTGGTCCCCAATATCTCATGGGACCAAAGTTGTTAGTGCTAAACATCTCTTGCATTTGATGCAATTGGTTGGAATGTGGGAATGGAAGACACATTTCCCATGGCATGTAACTTTGACGTTAGAAATTGTTCCAAGTTACGGGAAAACCACGAGGTTGATTTTGTCGACCAATGTTTCCTTTTGGTTGCGGTGTCTTTGGACGAGGATAATTATTATTGACTCTTCTAGGTGGTGGGGTTTTTGATCTAAAATTAGGTTTTGAAAATCAAAATCCGGGTTTTGACAATGGCTTATAAAATTGTTTAACTTCATTATCACTAGCAACAGGAACTTTGACATTGTTTACTATTATGTGTTTTGGTTTAGGACCCAAAATAGATTTTTGAAAAGACGCACTTTTTTTAGATCCAGGCATAGCTGCTGGCGGTCCCATAATTATTTTTGGGGCCACCTGTACAATATGGGGGCTGCCCATATTTATGGGACCTTTATTAGAGGACGCATTTTTCTGAGCTTTCACAAATTTTATTTCTTTAGTTCCACTAGATGATGCTTCAAATGAACTAAACCCTAGACCCAATTTTTCACCGGAGGGTTTTTGATTACTTAGCATTTCATTTAGACAATGTGTACTCTTTTCAAATTTCTTTAATCTAATGGCTTCCTCTTTGAGTTTTTCATTCTCAATTTTAAGCATATGACATTTTACACATTCGATATCAACTCCCGTGTTTTTCTCGAGTGTAGACACTTTTTCTTTTAGATTACTAAGTTCCTTTTCTAAACTATTTCTAGTGGCTTTTAATCTTTTGTTTTTAGTAATTATCTTTAAACTCATTTTGCACAGTTTATCATATTCATTATCTAAGACTAAATAATCTATTAATGAGTTTTCATCACTAAAGTAAGAGGATTCGAAACATACCTCACTTGATGCTTGAGCTACAAGACATGTTTCGTCTTTGACCTTCTCATCATCTTCTTCACCGCTATCACTCCAAGAACCTCCAACAAAGGCTCTTTGGTTCTTGTCTTTTGGTGGTTTTAGACATTCTCCAATAAGATGATTTAGATCGCCGCATATAAAGCATTTTCTATCATTTTTACTGTTCTTGTCATCACGACTTCTTTGGAACGTCTTTTTGTCATTCCGAGGTTATCTCACGAATCTACCTCTTCTCTTAAAGAACTTCTTGAAGTCTCTAACCGCCATGGTGTATTCTTCATCTTCACTTCTGGAAGTCGAACACTCCTCGTCACTAGATTCTTTCTTAGCCTTTAAAGCAAGAGATTTTCTTTCTCCCTTAGCTTTGACATTTAGAATTTTTCTTGATGATCATCTCGTGAACTTTGAGATTCCTGATGAGTTCATCAAGTAACAGTGATGTTAAGTCTTTCGACTCTTCAATCGCCGTGACCTTTGCTCTCCATTTAGGATGTAGAGCCTTAAGAAGCTTCCTAAAATAATTCTTGCTAGAATAACCTTCATCAAGAGCTTTTAGACTAGTAATGATTGTAGGAACCCGTTATCACTTCACTTCATACAATCGATCACGAAATTAGAACTAGAAAGGAGAAAGAAAGAGTTGTTCTAGAGAGAGA
>BQNB010130286.1:0-18967 GCA_026074375.1 Tanacetum coccineum | reverse complement strand
ACCACTATAAATTATTGTGTCCGGTTTGCATTTCCTTTCACTTATCTCTTTACATTTATACTCGCATTTATCTCTTTATATTTATACTTGCAATTATGTGATGTGTTGATTATATAGTTTTAATTATGTCTTGAATAAATGTGAATATTGTGTGTTGGTTTGTATTGTTGTAAATTGATGTATTAATATGTGTATATAACTTGTATGCACACTCATCATATTTTATCACCATTGATCGGTAATTTGATACGAAACATTTTAAGATTTTTAATGGAAACGTATCCACCCCCCTCTACAATTTCCACACGTATCAGTACCATAAGACTGCTGATTGCTATGGCATTAATTCACAATCTGATTATTCATCAGATGGATGTGAAAACAGCTTTCTTGAATGGTGACTTAGATGAGGAGGTATATATGAACCAGCCTCAGGGCTTCATCATGCCTGGCAATAAAAACATGGTGTGTAAACTGATTAAGTCTTTATATGGACTAAAGCAGGTAACTTTTGATGAAGTGGTTTTGTCTAATGGTTATTTACTTAACTAAGCTGACAAATGTGTATATAGAAAATTTGATGAAACTGGTAAAGGAGTCATCATTTTCTTATATGTTGATGACATGCTGATCTTTGGCACTAACCAAGTTCAGGTTGACATGACAAATCAAGGTTCTCTATGAAGAACATGGGGGAAGCTGATGTTATCCTTGGTATTAGGATTAAACATGAAAGTAATGGAATAGCAATTTCTCAGTCTCATTATATTGAGAGGGTACTGAAAAAAATCAATTACTTTGATTGCACTCCAATTAGTACTCTTATGGATACAAGTGAGAAGCTGATGCCTAATAATGGTCAAGTTGTATCGCAACTTGAGTATTCTAAGGTGATTGGCTGCTTGATGTATGCCATAACTTGTACAAGGCCTGATATTGCTTTTGCTGCGGGTAAACTGAGCATGTATACTAGTAACACTGGTACTCAGGACTGGCAAGCAATTCAGCGGGTTCTAAAGTAATTAAAGAAAACCATGGACTACAGATTGACATATACTGGTTATCCTTCCATGTTGGAAGGTTACACTGATGCAAGCTGGATCAACAACACTAAAGACAATTCATCTACAAGTAGTTGGGTATTCCTGCTTGGTGGTGGTGCAATTTCTTAGGCTTCAAGAAACACAATTGCATCACTGGTTCAACAATGGAAATTTGAATTTGTTGGCTTTAGCATATGCTGGTAAGGAAGATGAATGGTTGAAAAACTTGCTCCTTGAGATTCCATTGTGCTCTAAACCTATAGCACCTATTTATATCTGTTGTGATAGTGCTGCTACATTAGCAAAGGCTTATAGCCAGATGTACAATGGGAAGTCTAGACACTTAGGTGTCAGGCATAACATGATTCGTGAGCTAATCATGAATGGGGTGATATCTATAGAACCTATGTAAATGTTAAGGTTCTGCCGCTTCAGGAAGCATGGACTTTGGCTCTTATAACATTTATGAATTGGATATGGACACATGGCTTGTATAATGCCAGAAGTTTTTTATGTGTTTGAAAACTTGTGTGTGTTTTATCTTCAGGTATTCAAATGGGTTGAAGGGTTCAATTGTTAAAACACCCTGATTCTTGAATATTTAAACGTGTAATTTAATAAGATGGAAATTCAATCCTCCGGACATTTTCATTTATGCACTTGTTTTGTTTAATGTTCAATTTTTCATGCAAAAGAATTGTACTAAATTGGGGAGGATTGTTGGAAATTTAGTGCAATTGTAGGAATCGGATCATACTTGGAAATAGGTTTAGAGGTACAGAGTGTACACCCATTAAGTCACTGATTTTCCCTGACTCTTTTAGTGGTTAGAATTAAATGGGTGGTTACAAACATTTAACTGGCAGGTTTGACTACATTAAATGTTTTGTAAGAACTTTTGCCTATTTAAGTGGCAGATTTGACCGCATTAATGACCATATATTTAATTTGGTCATGTAATCACTAATTCCTAAATTATGAAGGATAATTATGGAAGAGATTAAATGAACATTAATCTTTCATTAATTCCATGAATAGGTTTGAGTAAATCCCTTATAAATAGGGATCACAACTGCATGAAAAACACACAGAAAACAAAAACACAGGGTTCTTGATCTGTGCCTAGAACAAGAACAAACACTTGGTTTTATCCTAAGGAGGTATGCGTGATACCCAGGCATAAGGTCGAATAATCTTCTTTGGAAAGTGATTACACGACTTCAAGTGATATCGGGTAACCATCTTTGGTAATTAGCTAGGCTATTGGTTATCTTCACCCTGTTCTGGGACACACAGCAACCAACAGGATGTGTCGTATTATCATTGTTTTCTTTGCTTTGATAATCCAACTTATATAAATTTGAAATGAAATGAAACTACACTCATTAAAATTAAGTGATTATTCACTTAGAATCCTCTACATGGCCGAGTCTTGATTTATGTATAAATATAGAAAGAATACAAAGAATGTCATATGTCCATCGTTGAGTGTCACCTTCTTAGCTACCAACCATCTCTCCATTTGACTTGACCAAACGTTACATCCTACTAGTCAATATTTAAGAACGACGACGATATCGATATATAAGTCTAAAAGCTTGTCTATATTGTAATTTATGCATTTTGTAAAAACAGTGACATGCCTATCCGTTCATAACATATCTACCTTGAATCAGAACTACATAATTCAAGAACAGAAGTTAACAAAACTTGTAACCTATTAAAACTTATCAATACTATAACAATCACACAAGAACACTCAGATTGAATCAACCAACCACTCCTTTTATTCTTTATAAAACTACATGTGACTACCAGTACACTATGATAACACGTTTTGAGTTCAATACTTACAACTGAAAAGATTTATTACAAGAGAACACTGAAACAATGAAAACCATAGAAAATTAAACGAATACACACACAACTATGAGAAACCCTAGCTATAATATCAGTATATATATAGCTAAGACTTGTAATTTAAGCCTCTCTAATCAGCACCCTTGTACTCCTTAAAATCCTCACTTTCAACCCTTTATCTATTATCCCTTATAAAAAGAAACTTGTACATATGAAAACAAAACAAACAACTTTTCGATATATACACTTTCAGTCATTTGCTTATATTTCTCAATATCCCCCATAAGCTAAGACGGAAATAAGTCTTTCAACCTCAACTTATGACAAAGCCTTTTGTGATCAACAATACTTGATCCTTTTGTAAAAATATCATCAACATTTTCCTCAGATTTCACTTTTACGGTTTTGATAATTCCTTCAGCAATTTTCTCTTTGAGAAAGAACAAGTCAATCTCAAAGTGTTTGGTTCTTTCATGTAGCACAGGATTAGCAGCAAGTTTCATTGTACTACTATTATCAGAACTCATTTCAACATGCACCACTGCCTGCACTTTAAATCTGTGCATACTTTCGGAATCCACATTGCTTCACAAGTAACACTACACATATCCCTAAACTCAGTCTCAGTAGAGGATCTGGCTAAGATTGACTATTTTTTCTTTTCCAGGGAACTAGATTGTTTCCCATGTATATTGCAAAACCAGTCACAAACTTCATAGTAATTTTGCATTTTGCCTAGTCTGAATCAACAAACACTTTAATATTAAACTGTTTACTTTTTCAAATGTTATTCCTTTACCAGGTGATTCTTTCAAATACCTCAAAACTCTCAAAGCAAGTTTCAAATGGGACTGCATTGGAGAATGCATCATTTGACTAAGACAATGAACTACATAACACATATCAGGTCTTGTCAAAGTTAAGTATATTAGTTTACCAACTAATTTCTTGTAATTATTTATACCCAATAGTGGTTTATCCTCAACAATAGAACTTAACTTGTTCTTACTAGACACATTCACAGATTTAATAGGAGTGTTACATAGTTTATAAGCAAGCATTCCAAACTCTGCAAGTAGCTTAAGATAGTATTTTCTATGTGTTAAACAAACACCATATTCATTTTTTAACACTTCAATCGCCAAAAAATATTTCAATTTCCCCAAGTCTTTATTAAGAAACTTTGAACTTAAAAATTGTTTAACTTGTTCAATCTCAGATATGTTATTTCCACTTATTACAATATCGTCTACATAAACAAGCAGAATAATTAAGACACCATTTTTGGACTTGATAAACAATGAAAAATCATTTTTACTCTGTTCAAACCTATTTTTGTTTAAAACATATGTTAATTTCTCATTCCACTTTCTATGGGCTTGTTTTAACCCATATAATGACTTGGTTAACTTATAGACTCTATTATCACTTTTATTAAAAAAAAACTTTAGGTAATTTCATATAAACATCTTCTACAAGCTTACCATATAAAAAGGCATTATTTATATCTAATTGAAACTTTGGCAAATTATTGCTAACTGCAAGACTTATAATACATCTTACAGTAACAATTTTAACTATAGGAGAGAAAGTCTCCTCATAGTCAATTCCCTCTTTTTGATTGTACCATTTGACAACCAATCTTGCCTTAAATCTTTCAATACTACCATCAGACTTACACTTGACTTTGAAAACCCACTTATACCCTATAAGTATTCTACCAACAGGTAACTCAGTTTTAACCCATGTCATATTCCTATTCAGAGCTTCCATTTCAAGGTTCATAGCCTCAACCCACCTATGCTCCTTTATAGCCTCTAGGTAAGTCTTAGGTTCTATAATTTTATTTAGACTAGTAGAAAACACATAATTCTCTTTACTCAGATTAGAGTAATTAACAGTCTTATCTATTCAACACTTGACTCTTTTGTCTAGCATAAAATCTCCCAGTTTTCAAGGCAATGCAGGCTTCCTACTAGACCTTCTAGGTTCATCAACCTGATCAATTCTCTCATTTATAACACTTTGAGTATCTGCAAACCTTGCAGACTCATCTAACATAAACATACCACAAAAAATACCAAAATCCTCATCCTCGGACATATTTTCATGATCATCAGATAGTGTTCCAATGTCATCACTTATGTCCTTACTAGTAGAAATACCTCCAAGCTGGTCTGTCCTACTATCACCAAGAACTAAGCCATCTTGTTGTGTGAAAGGAATGTCCTTTTCCTTTATGACGTTGCCTTCACCAAGAGTAGCAGACTCTTTCTGTATGCCAGTTGGATGAGCAGCACCGGCTGCTCTATCTCTAGGATTGACATTTGGACTATGTGATTTATTGCCACTATCCTCACCATTACTACTGTCACTATTCCTCTCTCTCAAATCATCATAGGACTCATAGGACTTTGTTTTTTCACTCACATAAGTTTCATTATCAAAAAAGTTTAAACAATTTAAACCATTTTCTTTAAGCACAAAATCTTTAGTCAAAGAACTATTCTTGAAAGGATACAATATTTCATAAAATTTCACATCCCTTGAAAACAAAAAACATTTATTATCCAAGCTGAATAACGTGTACCCTTTCTTAAGAAAAGAATAGCCTATGAACACACACTTTTTAGAACTATAAACAAACTTATTTGAATCATTCATAATTGCAGAAAAACATAAGCACCCAAAACATTTTAAATGAGAATAACTAGGCTCTAAACCATATACTAATTCATAAGGACTTTTCCCTCCTAAGACTGTAGTTGGGAGCCTATTAATCAAATATACAACTGTTAGAATAGACTCAGTCCACATATTCATAGTTAACTACCCCTGAAACATGAGGGGTCTAGCAACATTTAACAACTGCCTATATTTCCTCTATGCTACACCATTCTGTTGTGGAGTATATGCACAAGTTGTTTAATGTAAAACACCATTTTTATTTAAAAAAATAATGAAACCTTTTGTTTACAAACTCTGCCCTATTATCACTTTTGAAAACCATAACAGTTTTTTCAAACTATGTTTTAATCAAGTTATGCAAAATTACATAGTAATCAAAAACTTCTTCTTTAGTTTCCATTAGAGAGACTATAACACCCACCCCGAGGGGCATCAGATTATGCAGCGGAAATTTTGAAATTTGGTGTTACTAAATAGAATCCTTCACCACGATAATAGAAAAGGACCCAAATAAGACGTTTTACCAAACATGTGTTCCATAATTATTCAAAGTTAAAATGCGTTAGGTCCCACAGAATCGCAACCACCGTCTATTACAATAATGAAAGACAAATGTTTTCAAATAAAAGATATTGTTTTTAAACACAACATAAGACATTGTTTTTGAAAGACTGGAACATACAAGTAGTCTTTCCATAAAATCCATCACACGCACGACACCTCCACGCCATCGTTGCCTTCAACCTTGGTTACTTGGGATAAAACATGTTTAAAACGTCAACAACAAAGTTGAGTGAAATTCATAGAGTTTAAATTAATCAATAAGTAAAACCTTTGAACACATAATTAGTTCTCGGGAAAACAAAGCAACAAATGAAATGTATAGAAACTTCTTTTCTTCCATGCAATAAGCTCATGACACCGAACGTTAACAAGACATATGGCATTTCATATGTTAAAGGCGCCCCAAAACAAGGTATTATTATCATATACCTACTAATTTCTAAGTACAAAATGTTCGTTTGACAGGGTGGTCACAAGGATTCAGAACCCAGACAGGGTTGTCAAACCCAATAGATCTATTTAATGCATTATCGTTCACCTCACAAAGCAATTAACGGTTCATGAAATAAGGGACTTCGACAGTAGCTACTTATGCGGAAACAATCTCATAATCGGGTCCAGCATACCATAAAATCATATGTGTTCGATTTATAAAACAAACATGCATCCCCTCGCGGGTTTAAAAATAATTAAAAGAATTTAATGCGAGGCTATGAACTCACCTTAATCAAAAGATCCAATCAATCAACTTCAACAAACGCAAGAGACTTCACGTCTAACCGCGACCTATATTATACATGTACAGCGGTACGTGACTAAAAGTATAATAGATCATATATTACATACTTGTGTATATATATATATATATATATATATATATATATATATATATATATACATATATATATATACACATTACTATTACGTATATACAATCATATACTAAAATCTCTAAGTGCGACGCAAAACAATTCACCTTGACGCACTTAATCATATTACAACATTTTCAATAAAGTTTTTATTTTTAGTACGTTACCGAAAGTAAGAATAATATAATTCGAACTTCATATTTCGTTATCAATTAACTAACATTACTAACCCCTTGCTCATTATACCCTTCATTCAAAAATTTACTCAAGTTTGACTTTCAAAAGTCAAAGTTCGTAGTTGTCTTTTTACCCCCAAAATTATCCAAACTTGACTCGGCCGTAAAACGTTCGTTTTTAGGAGTTACAAGGCCCACCTTATATCAAAACGGACCTTAGAACATCCTTTATCATTATCAAAAGCCTAATTTAGATTTCAAAAAATTACTCGACACGCTATGACTAAGTCAAACTTTCTGGTCAACGAAAGTCAACCCAAAGTCATACCAAAACTCATTTTTGTCAAAATCTAACTATCCCAACATGTTTAACTAGCCTAAAAACATGTACTAAAACAATCAAACACATGTTCATACTTGAAACACTTTCAAATCGATTTTGCACTTGAATCATCTAGCTACAATCATATACATGTAATAACCTTCAATTAAATCAAGCAAACATGTAATTAGAAGACTCACAAAGCTAGAACAAAACTCGACTATGGTTTCCCCTTGGTTAGACTGTATGGACGAACACCAAAGACCAAACAACCAAACTTTTTTCCAACATCTAGCACCAAAATAACACTTATCTAGCCACTAAAAACACACCCTTATACACCAAATCACTAGAACTTGACCCAAAATCCAACTTCTTGAGAACTTAGTGCATGTAAGGTTTTCTTAGTGGGAAATGTAGAGGATTAAACAAGGATTAATATGGTATAACTTGATTGTAATGCATGTAAGTAAATAATTTTTGATGGTTATTTTATGATGGTGTTGGTGGTTCGAACGGACAAGGAGAGAAAGAGGGGAGGATAATTTTTTTGCTAAAGTGTTAAATGGAAGTATTGGTACCCTTTTATAGAAATAAAGTTTAGCAATTTGGAAACTTTAGTCCTGCCTTTCTCAAGCCCTTTTAAAACTAGTCCAATGTGTTATTTCATTTACTTAAACTCGACCAAATACTCGGGTCACACCACGTTTGTAAATATCTTAAATCCGTCCCA
Organism: Tanacetum coccineum; assembly: GCA_026074375.1. Classification (NCBI taxonomy): domain Eukaryota; kingdom Viridiplantae; phylum Streptophyta; class Magnoliopsida; order Asterales; family Asteraceae; genus Tanacetum; species Tanacetum coccineum. The sequence goes on along the minus strand of BQNB010130286.1, from coordinate 10,712 downwards.
CTAATTTTACTTTAAAACGTTTAATAATAGTTAAACCTCGTAAAACACGACCTTTAAACACGGTTTTTACAAAAACTCGAAGAAACATCGAAAAATACAAAAATAACATAACCACGCTCTCAGAGCAATAATATAAATTTTTTTGACTTTCTTAGACGCTAAAAACAAATAGAAACTCGACTACGGATTGAAATTACCTCATCAAAGGAAATTTCCATCAAACCTCATATAATATAAACAAGTATAATTATTTACGTAACTAAAATAACTATCTTAGCTAGGGATATACGTTGGCCTGAAACTCGAGTTGTTACATTCTCCCCTCCTTTAGGGAGCGTCGTCCCAGTGCTCAGCTTGACTTATCCGCTTTCCTTGCTTCGTCCTTACTTATAAAGAGATGAGAGTACTTCTTCTTAATCTGATCCTTACGTTCCCAAGTAAATTCTGGGCCTCTTTGCGAATTCCAACGTACTTTAACAATAGGTATCCGACTCTGCTTTAAGTCGCTTAACCTCTCTATCCACAACTTCCAATGGCTCTTCAATCATGTGCAACTTATCATCAAGTTGAATCTCATCCATCGGAACAACAACATCGCCTTCCGCTAAACACTTCTTAAGATTCGAAACATGAAAAGTATTATGAATCCCTTTCAATTCTTCAGGCAACTCCAACATGTAAGCTACAGGACCTACTCTAGCAAGAATCTTAAATGGCCCAATGTAACGTGGACTTAGCTTTCTGCGCTTTCCAAAACGTATAGCGCCCTTCCATGGCGATACCTTAAGGAATACCATATCACCAACTTCAAATTCCAACGGCTTAAGTCTCTTATCTGCATAACTCTTCTGGCGACTACGAGCAGCTAACAAATGGTTCTTAATCTGTACAATCTTCTTGGTTGTATCACCGATCAATTCTGGACCGGTGAGTTGGCTATCCCCAACCTCACTCCAACATACAGGTGATCTATACTTTCTTCCGTACAAAGCTTCATATGGTGCAACTTTAATACTTGCGTGATAACTATTGTTATATGAGAACTCGACCAATGGCAGATGGCGATCCCAACTACTACTAAAGTCAATCACACAGGCACGCAACATATCTTTCAGCGTTTATATAGTCCTCTCACTTTGACCATCCGTTTATGGGTGGTAAGCGGTACGCATATCCAAATTCATCCCCAACGCTTCCTGAAGCGATCTCCAGAAATTAGACGTAAAATGGCTATCTCAATCCGAAATGATCGAAACAGATACACCATGTCTACACACAATTTCTTTCAAATACAGTCGCGTGAATTTCTTTCATAGGTAGGAAATGAGCAGATTTGGTCAGTCAGTCGACAACAACCCAAATCGTATCATACCCACTTGGCGTTCTCGATAATCCACTTACAAAATCCATAGTGATCCTTTCCCACTTCCAAACTGGAATCTCAGGTTGTTGCAACAGTCCAAACGGTTTTTGATGCTCGGCCTTAACCTTTGCACAAGTCAAACACTTACTAGCATACGTGGCAATATCCGCTTTCATATTCGGCCACCAGTACAACAACTTCAGATCTTGATACATCTTGTTCGATCCCATATGGATGGAATACTTGGACTTATACGACTCATGCATAACCAAATCCCTCAATCCATCGAATTGCTACAACCAAACACGATTCCAAAAACAACGCGTTCCATCAGGTCAAAATTCGAATATCGGCTTAATCAATCTCCCCAAACTTTCCTTCCTTACATACTTTTTCTTCATTGCTTCCTTCTGAGCTTCATGAATTTACTTCGGTAAATCATTATGAACAGTCATCATCAAAGCTCGAACACGTAATGGCTTATCCCTCTCCTTTTGACTTAAGGCGTCAACCACAACATTAGCTTTTCCAGGATGATACCGAATGTCACAATCATAATCACTCAACAACTCAATCCATCTCCGTTGTCTCAAGTTCAACTCTTTCTGATTTAAAATATATTGTAGGCTCTTGTGATCAGTGAAAACCACACACTTCGTTCCATACAAATAATGTCTCCATAATCTAAGAGCGAAAACAACGGCTCCTAACTCCAAATCGTAAGTAGTGTAATTCTCTTCATGGACTTTCAATTGTCTAGAAGCATACGCTATCACCTTCTCTCTTTGCATCAACATGGCTCCATAACCCTTAAGATATGCGTCACAATACACCACAAAATCTTCCATTCCCTCGGGCAACGCTAAGATCGATGTACTACACAACTTCTGCTTTAACGTTTGAAAAGCTTCTTCTTCTTCTTCTTTTCCCCATTCGTATTTCTTATTTTTTTTAAGTCAACTTAGTCAGTGGCTTAGAAATAAAAGAAAAACCTTCAATAAACCTCCTATAATACCTAGCCAATACATGAAATTGCCTCACCTCTGTTGGCGTCGTCGGTGCAGCCTAACTCTTAATAGCTTCGATCTTGGCAGGATAAACATAAACACCACTACTATCAATCACATAACCCATAAATTGTATCGAATCTAGCCAAAAATCACACTTTGAAAACTTGGCGTACAATCTCTCCTTCTTAAGTAGCAAGAACAATCTTCAAATGTTTCCCATGCTCTTCTTCGTCCTTGGAATAAATCAAAATATCATCGATGAACACAATGACAAACTTAACAAGATATGGCTTGCATACTCGGTTCATCAAGTCCATAAACATAGCAGGCGCATTAGTTAATCCAAACGGCATTACTTGGAACTCAAAGTGACCATACTGAGTTCTAAATGCAGTAATCAGAATCTCTTCCTCCTGATCGCAGATCGATCTTAGAATACATGCTCGAACCTTGCAGTTGATCAAACAAATCATCAATTGTCAAAAGAGGAAATGATTCTTGACAGTCAACTTGTTCAACTCACGATAATCTATACACATTCTAAACGATCCATCTTTCTTCTTCACAAACAAAACTGGTGCTTCCTACGGTGATGAACTCAGAAGAATAAATCCTTTCTCTAGCAGCTCTTGCAGTTGTACCAATAACTCTTTCATCTCAAACGGTGCCAATCTTTACGGTGCATGTGCAACAGGTACAGCCCCCGATACTAGATCAATTTGAAACTCTACTTGCCTCGACGGTGGTAGTCCTGGCATCTCCTCAGGAAACACCTCAAGAAAATCACGAATTATATCCATTCGTTTCTCCTTTGACTTGTTCTCCGTCACGTGTGCCAAAAACAAATGACAACCTCGCTCGACGTACTTACGGGCCTTGATACACGAAATGACCTTCAATCGAGATACACCTTTGTCACCTTCAACTATCAATGTCTTGTTCCCATACGGTATACGAACAACTTTCTTGCCACAGACGATAACGGCATCGTGCTTGACAAGCCAATCCATACCGATGACGACGTCAAACGTACCAAGCTTAATCGGCGTAAGATCAATTTCAAAAACATGGTTCACCAAACTCAAAGTGCAACCTTTCAAAACAGTGTTCGTACTAACTATCCTTCCGTCAGCTAACTCTACCTCATAACTATCCTCTATTTTAATCGGTTTGATATCGAGCAATGAACTAAATCTAGTGTTCACAAAACTCCTATCGGAACCCGAATCAAATAAAACAGAAGCATATTGGTTATTGAGCAGAAACGTACCAGTAACCACATTCGGACCTTGCGGCTCAGCATCCTTAATAGCATAAGCTCGACCACGAACTTCTCCAACTTCTTCTTGCTTAATCTTCTTTGGACATCGGTTCCTAGTATGACCTTGCTCACCACAATCATAACAAGTCCAAACAGGCTGAGCGTTAGCACCCGTGGCAACACTCTTCTCCTTACAATACCTTGCCTTATGCCCAACCTTTCCACACTTGTGGCACTTAATCTTACACTGACCTACATGGTGAGTAAAACATCGTTCACACAAAGGAAGCTTTCCATCAGTAGGAGCGGTAACCATGGCTCACGCATTTCCTTGCTTTTGGCTATTTTGCATAGTTTAATGAGAGTTATCCCTTTGATTGCCCTTACCACTACTAATTCCACTTTGAAGGTTCTCCCACTGTCATTTCTTTCCTTCTAAAATCCTTACATCTCTAGCTTGCGATTTCTGCTCCATCAACTTATGAGCCATACGTACAGCTTCGTTCAGATCAGCAGGCTTAGAAGATGTCACTTCACCCTTAATATTATCTGTCAATCCCCAGATGTAAGCATCAACCTTCACTCGTTCAGGCTCTACCATTCTTGGATACATCAAAGCCAGTTCATTAAACCTCTGAGTATAAGCAACAACATCATACTCCTTAACCTTCAAGTTCCACAACTCGTGCTCCATTCTTTGAACTTCTTTTATCGGACAAAACTTCACAGTCATCAGTTGCTTTATCTCAGTCCAAGGCATTTGGTTTACAGTCTCCAAACCCATAGTTGCAACCTTAGTTTTCCACCAAGTCAAAGCTGGTCCTTCAAATGTAGCAGCAGTAAACTTCACTTTCTTACCCTCTGCTCATTCATTGATTTCGAAAATACTCTTAGTTTTCTCAAACCTTATTCGCAATTCAATAGCTCCTTCAACACCATGAAAGACAGCAGGATTGCACTTCATAAACCTAGAAAAAGTTCACTCACGAACAGCAGGTTCAGTGTCTAGACCTTTAACTGGCCCAGATCCACTAGCATCATTCCTGACATTTGCTTACCTTGCCCGTTCAGCAGCAATAGCGGCATCAACACTTTTCTTGATCATTCGACGAATAGCAGCTTGAGTCATAAGTGTAGACTTTGAAGGCATGATTCTGTCACGTCACACAGAAAACAATCTGGTAAGTATTCATAACATGATATTCTCATAACATGGTATAATGACAAATCAATCACAACAACAGTCACACAACATCAAGTAGTAATCAAAAGATAGTCATTCATTTTTCATCACAAGAGAATTAATACATAGTTGCATTGTTTTATGAAATGATACAAATTGTTACAACTAATAGCACTAAATCTACTAACTAAGTACTTAGTTTAGTGATTATACAACAAAAGAAACTACAATTGAAAATAAACTACTAAGCATCAGAAGGAGATCCTCGCGGCTCAGACGAAGGACTCTTCTCATCTTTAATCAGAACATTGATAGCTTTATTCGGTCTTTCTTCAACACAAATCCCCTATGAATCATCTCTTGATAGAACTTATGAGCTTGAACCCTAGTCCAATAGAGATCTCTCTTGACTCGTTCATTATGCATATAAAGGAATGTGTTGCTAAACCTTGCTTCTTCAAGTTCCTTCTTCAATTTCTTACATTCAACCTTATCTTCGACATTACCAAGCTTCTCAACTAGCTTTTCCATTGCAGCCATTCCTTGCTCCACACTAGAACGCACTTCATTACCCAAATCCAAGATCAAATTACCATAGAACTTATCCTTTGCTTTTCTTTTCTTCTTAACCAATGCATGCGCCGTCTCGCGTCCACACAATTGTCTTGAAAATTTGACCTTTCGACCAAAAAGAGAGTCAATATCCCGTCTCATGAAGCCAGGTAGTAAACTATCACCATCCTCTGCAGTAGACGATTCACCTACCTCATAGACACTAGCAGGAACAGTCTCATCTTCGTGCTCAATTGGATTCTCAACCTCGATCGCATCATCAGGTTCAAACTCAGAAGCAGGCGGCAAAGGGTTAAGAGGATCCACCTCTTCATAAGGATATGTCAACTCTGGCTCATTCTTATCTTCCTCAATGTCGACTTCCATATCATCTTCTTCTTGAGGATCTTCTTCTTCCTCAAATTCGTCTTCTTCCGGGTCTTCGTCTTCATCCACTAAGACAGGTTCAGGAACAACAAGAACATCATCGTGTTGATTCGGCTCAACAACAGGTACATCATCCACGTGATCGGGAGGAATTACGTTCACCATGATAATCTAGAAAATATCGTACAATACTTACTTAATAGCGTATCACTCCTTATTATTATCAGAACACTATTACCAAAATAACAGCTCGCATAAAAGCGCAACAAATAAAATTTTTAATTCGCGACATTCTCGATTCACATATACCTCAATTATATTTCAAACATATATAGTATTAGTTATCATATAATCGCATGACATTATATGCATACAACACATGCATAAATGTACCCACATATAACACCTTATGCATCCGACCCATGCATAAATATCCACACTTAACTAGTTATACATATAACACATACATAAACATAACAATTTATAAATGTACCTTACATGTAACTAATGGAAACGAGGAGTCTCGGCGTGCGTGTAGAAGCGTTATAGTTTAGGTTTTTCAAAAGACTCGACCTAGTTCTTAACAACTTTAGACTCTTGATATCACTTTGATATCTAAAATGATTACAATCCGAGTTTTGAAAACAACCTAGTTCTCTACAACCAAAGCTCTGGTACCACTCTATAACACCCACCCCGAGGGACATCGGATTGCGCAGCGTAAATTTTGCAATTTGGTGTTACTAAATAGCATCCTTCACTACGATAATAGAAAACGACCCAAATAAGACGTTTTACCAAACATGTGTTCCATAATTATTCAGAGTTAAAATGCGTTAGGTCCCACAGAATCGCAACCACCGTCTATTACAATATTGAAAGACAAATGTTTTCAAATAAAAGACATTGTTTTTAAACACAACATAAGACATTGTTTTTGAAAGACCGGAACACACAAGTAGTCTTTCCATAAAATCCATCACACGCACGACACCTCCACGCCATCGTTGCCTTCAGCCTTGGTTACCTGGGATAAAACATGTTTAAAACGTCAACAACAAAGTTGAGTGAAATTCATAGAGTTTAAAATAATCAATAAGTAAGAATCTTTGAACACATAATTAGTTCTCGGGAAAACAAAGCAACAAATGCAATGTATAGCAACTTCTTTTCTTTCACGCAATAAGCTCATGACACCGAACGTTAACAAGACATATGGCATTTCATATGTTAAAGGTGCCCCAAAACAAGGTATTATTGTCATATACCTACTAATTTCTAAGTACAAAATGTCCGTTTGACAGGGTGGTCACAAGGATTCAGACCCCGGACAGGGTTGTCAAACCCAATAGATCTATTTAATGCATTAGCGTTCACCTCACAAGGCAATTAACGGTTCATGAAATAAGGGACTTCGACAATAGCTACTTATGCGGAAACAATCTCATAATCGGGTCCAGCATACCATAAAATCATATGTGTTCGATTTATAAAACAAACATGCATCCCCCTCGTGGGTTTAAAAATAATTAAAAGAATTTAATGCGAGGTTATGAACTCACCTTAATCAAAAGATCCAATCAATCAACTTCAACAAACGCAAGAAACTTCACGTCTAACCGCGACCTATATTATACATGTATAGCGGTACGTGACTAAGAGTATAATAGATATATTACATACTTGTATATATATACATATTACTATTACGTATATACAATCATATACTAAAATCTCCAAGTGCGACGCAAAACAATTCACCTTGACGCACTTAATCATATTACAACATTTTCAATAAAGTTTCCATTTTTAGTAAGTTACCGAAAGTAAGGATAATATAATCCGAACTTCATATTTCGTTATCAATTAACTAACATTACTAACCCCTTGCTCATTATAGACTTCATTCAAAAATTTACTCAAGTTTGACTTTCAAAAGTCAAAGTTCGTAGTTGACTTTTTACCCTAAAAATTACCCAAACTTGACTCGGCCGTAAAACGTTCGTTTTTAGGAGTTACAAGGCCCACCTTATATCAAAACGGACCTTAGAACATCCTTGACCATTATCAAAAGCCTAATTTAGATTTCAAAAATTTCTCGACACGCTATGACTAAGTCAAACTTTCTGGTCAACGAAAGTCAACCCAAAATCATACCAAAACTTATTTTTATCAAAATTCAACCATTCCAACATGTTTAACTAGCCTAAAAACATGTACTAAAACTATCAAACACAAGGTCATACTCAAAATACTTTCAAATTGATTTGGCACTTGAATCATCTAGCTACAATCCCCCTTCCTTTTGAAATTGGACACAAACCCAAAGACCACAACCAAAGCTTTTTCAACCAAACCAACTAGTTAATAACACTTATCTAACACTAGTGAACCTTCCTTTTAGATCAAAACCCCAAGAACACACTTGAATTTCTAACTTATTAAAAACTCAAATAACACTTATCTAGCCACTAGAAACACACCCTTATACACCAAATCACTAGAACTTGACCCAAAATCCAACTTCTTGAAAACTTAGTGCATGTAAGGTTTTCTTAGTGGGAAATGTAGAGGATTAAACAAAGATTAATATGGTATAACTTAATTGTAATGCATGTAAGTAAATAATTTTTGATGGTGATTTTATGGTGGTGTTGGTGGTTCGAACGGACAAGGAGAGAAAGAGGGGAGGACAAAATTTTTGCTAAAGTGTTAAATGGAAGTATTGGTACCCTTTTATTGAAATGAAGTTTAGCAATTTGGAAACTTTAGTCCTTCCTTTCTCAAGCCCTTTTAAAACTAGTCCAGTGTGTTTTTTTATTTACTTAAACTCGACCAAATATTCAGGTCACACCACGTTTGTAAATATCTTAAATCCATCCCACTAATTTTACTTTAAAGCGTTTAATAATAGTTAAACCTTGTAAAACACGACCTTTAAACACGGTTTTTACAAAAACTCGGGGAAACTTCGAAAAATACAAATATAACATAACCACGCTCAAGGAGCAATAATATAAATTTTTTTGACTTTCTTAGACGCTAAAAACAAATAGAAACTCGACCACGGATTGAAATTACCTCATCAAAGGAAATTTCCATCAAACCTCATATAATATAAACAACGTTAATTATTTACGTAACTAAAATAACAATCTTAGCTAGGGATAGGCGTTGACCTGAAACTCGGGTTGTTACAAATACCCACACAGACATGGTGTAATAATCAACTGCTGTTGGGAAATACCTATAACCTTCTCCACTGGTAAACTTATATGGACCCCGCACATTTAAATGAATAATATCACCTAGACTCATAGTCTTTTGTTCTCTTAAAGGAAATGGTTCCCTTGTTTATTTTCCATGTGGCAAACCTCATAAGGATTAGTGCTAGATGCACTATCTAAATCCCTTTATAAAATAGTTAGAACTTGGTCAGATGGGTGACCAAGCCTATTGTGCTAAATGCACTTAGAAATATGATAATTAATGATACTTTCATTAACAAATTTTTTACCTTCATCAAAGAAATACAAACCACCTTTCTCACTACTAGTCCTCATCAGGGACTTTTAAGTTAGATCCTGAATTAAACATTTTGTCTCATTAAAGCAAACATTAACTTTACAGTCCCTAGTTAACTTATGAACAGACAACAAACTCATATGATATTCAGGCACAACCAACACATCTTTAATAACAAGTTTCTTAGACAGTTTGTAATTACCAATTTGCATAACCTGTGTAACATTCCCATTGGGATGTGCAACAGTTATGTTTAAATGAGTGACATCAATTACATTAAACAAAAGTTTTGCACAAATGTGATGTGTTGACTAGAACTTGAATCAATGATCCAACCAATATAAGCAATATATGTGCATATTTTGGTATTGAAACTAAACAATCTACAAGTCATAAAATTTATCATAACATTATGATAACTAAAAATACCTGCAACATTAGCCTGGACATTGCTAGACTCACCTAAACCACTTAACAAATTCATCAACCTTTGATATTGATAAGTAGTAAAGATATGATTAATACCTTTACTCTGATCAACCTTATTAGGAATCACATTATTCACAGATTGATTAACACCCTTCCTTTTAAAACCTGGTGGATATCCAACCAACTCAAAAAACCTATCAATGGTTTGTCCTGTCATATTACGGTTTTTACAAATAAGATTTAACATCCTGCCAAATCTATTATTTTGATTATTTCTGCCTGCAGCCCAGTTATTAGACTTAGCTGCAGAAGCAAAAGGTCTAGTTTTACTAGTTCCAACATTAACATGACTTTGCTTATGTGATTCATCCCTAGACAAGGTAACAAAAGAAGATTTTACATCTGGAAAAGGTTTTTTGGTTAAAATAAGACTTCTAACAGGCCCATAAGCCTCATCTAAACCCATAAGATATTGCATTAGCATAAGGAGATGTGCATGATCCTTGAGTTTAGATGCACTGTCACAAGTACAAGCAGGTAAATCAACCAAAGAATCAAACTGTCTCCACATATTATTACACTTATTGTAGTACTCAGATAAAGAACTACCAGATTAAGTCAAAAAAGGGAATTTATAGTGCAAATTAAAAAAGACGAAACCATCAACCTTGTTATAAGTTTCCTCAAGTTCTTTCCAAACAGTTCTAGCATTTTTTTGAAAAAAATTCCCCTGATATAATTGTTCAGATACACACCCAAGTATCCAAGATAGAACAATGGAATTACATCTATCCCACTACTCTTGAAGCAGGGGATCAGTCTCATCCCTAACACACTTTCCATCAATAAAACCCAACTTATTTTTAGTATATAAAGCAAGATTTGCAGCAGTAGACCAAACCTTGTAATTCTCAGTACCAGTTAATTTGAAGGTAATCATAGGTGTTTCATTAGTGTCATTAGCATGATTATAAAGAGGGTCATTAACAAGAAAATCTAGCT
>BQNB010130285.1:0-16260 GCA_026074375.1 Tanacetum coccineum | reverse complement strand
TATAAAATTTATAGAATCTTTTTATTATTTTTTTAGCAAATAAAACACACACACACATCTTCATAACTCTCTCCCTCTCCTCCATTATTTCTGGCGAGCTCCTGCCGCCGCCGGCCACCACTGCTGCCGTAGTCGCCGCCGGAAAACTTTTCCGGTGGACTTTTCCGGCCAACTCCAAAAATGACCCCCATCCTCTGATCTACCCGATCCATTGGTCCACGCGCCCCACGTGCCTAAATCCACACCGCAACCATCACCACCATCGCTGCCACTCCGCCACCACCTCCAATACCATCGTCATCATCTCCATGACTTCATCATCATCACCACCTTCACGCAACCATGTCGTCACCACCATCACAACACCACCGACATCACCCCAGCATCACCACCATCATCACAGCACCAAGAAGGGTGCGTTCGGTTTGTTGTTTACACCCGAGATGGTGCGTTTGGAACCGGGTCAGCAGCCATAAGGGCTGCGTTTGGGTTATAAATGCACCAAGGGGTGCGTTGGTTTCGGGACAGCCGGGGAGGGCGTGTGGGGTTGGGCCTAACACGCAAGGGTGCGTTTGTTTGGCTACCGCAGGCACCATGGGTGCGGTTGGTTTGTTATTTCACAAAAAAGGGTGTTTGGTTCAGGTGTAAAACAACTCACAGCAAGGGGTGTTTGTTTCGGTATAAAACACCACGTGGGGGTGTTGGTTTCAATGGAAAAACCACCACATCAGGGTGCGATTGGATTTGTGGGTTGCACCAGCGAAGGGTGCGTTTGGATCTGGGTTCGGGCACCACGAGTGCGTTTGGGTTTCTGTCACCAGTAAAGGATGCGTTTGGTTTCGTTAACCGCACCAAGGGTGCGATTGGTTTAGTTAAAACGCCACAAGTTATGGGTCAAACGAATTAGGGTGCGTGTGGTTTAGCATAGAACACACAAGGGTGCATTTGGTTTTGTTTGGTTTGGGTCGGGTTGGCTGCAGGGTCATCCGGGGACTGCCGGGTTGGCTGTCGAAATCAAAAGGGTTGTTTTGTTTGGTTCGTGTGTTAACACCGAATGGGTGTGTCGGGTTGGCTGCGGGACAGTCAAGGACAGCCGGGGGACAAGGGTATCGGGTTTGGTTTCGTGGGTTAACAACCGACAAGGGTGCGTCGGGTTGTGGTTTATAAAACTTGCCGAGAGGGTGCGTTTGGTTTGTAACAAGAAAAGGGGGGTTCCGTTTGGTTTGATAATCATACACGAAAAAGGTGCATTTGTTATATGACAAACCATAATTATTTTCGATTAATTTCGTTATAAATATTATATTGGTTATATGTAGATGAACATCTAATGAACTTTGCGAACTTCTAGTATAATAAGTAGTATTAAAATTAAAACGGGAATTGATATTAATTAATAATCAATATTAAATGTATTTTAATGAGTTATAAGAAAGCTAAAAACGACTTTGGCGCGTTTTTTTTTTATATAAACGTATTAAATTGTGAGCATGAAAACGAACATGAGATTGCGGAATTCGAGACTTTTGAAAAGTCAGACTTTGTTTACAAAATATAACAAATTATATTTTGACGGACGTTTTGATATAAAACGGGACTTTTAACTCCCAATAACGAAGAAACTGGAGTGAAATCGGAATATACACTTTAGTAGAAAAATATGTTATTTTTAATATATATTAAATCTGACAGGTTTATTAATTAAAGGATTTGAGCACATTCAGTCCCGTTTCCATTCCAAAATCAGCCTTCCGCGTAAGCACGATAGTTGTTCGTAAAATGACGTTTTACTTTGCTGACGAGAATTGTTAGATTTAGAAACTTAAGAACATACGGTTCAAAACTAAAAGGGACTTTATCCATTATGTTCCAATTAATTATATATTAAGACCACTAGTTTCGGAGTTGGCTAGAAAAATGGATAGGTCTAAAATAGTAACTTTCAATAGAAATATTCGACATATATCTAGATTGTGAACGGAAAAAATTATATATTCAAATTAAATATACTAAGGTATAAGTTTTAAAGACGCGCAATGGATTTCACCAACCACATGTATAAATGTATGTATAACATATTAAAATATGTATGATTTCGTCGTAACTGGATGTACGCATCGTTTTGATAATCGTATTTACAAAGTGTAATTATAATAAGGAGCGACATAATTATAGGTCGTAGGGCCGAGATCTTTGCCGATTCGGTTTGTGGATTTATTTGGATTATTTGATCATGGTCCTTGATCAAGGTTAGTTTATAGCCTCATGTCTTACTGGTTTTACATATATTTTTGGGGTGAAAACATGCTTGTTTACAAATGCATTTACAGGGTTGATTACAAATTGGTTGTCTACCTCATTTACATAATTCGCTATGCAAATAACAATATTTGAATTCATTTTGTGTAACAAATATATACTTTACATTCGAAAAATGGATACGGATAAGCTTAGGAGCGGATTGGAACTGATAAACAACAATTACTTATATACTGACATGCTCACCTGTTCTTTGTAAGAGTACACAAGTAACTTGGGAGTACAAATATTCTTTAAAATAAATTGCCCCCGGGTGTTCTTAGAGGGACACCTGTATGGTACATACAAGTCTACGTCACAAACATACATAAACTATAAATCCACTTGGAGGGTGCGCGCGAATGTTATAAAATAGATCTTATTTAGTGGATAGAATTAATCCCTAAATGGGAGATTCGCTATTCACTAGCTATTCGTTCTAGTTTTCTACACTCGGCAAAAACGAACGATATAGAATTCTTGTCTGCGCGCATGTTATGAAAAGATCTATTCGGGATTGTCGGGTGATTATCTATAACTCAGGTAAACCCGAACGTTATAAACAACAAGTTCGGATTACGATGGTTGAGACTACAAGGGGCCCTCCAACAAATTACATATGAATTCATACTGTTATATTAGTGCCTTTCAGTTCATGAGCCTTAGACTAATCCTAAACATTGTATTTTATAACTCACATGGATATTTACAGTACTATTGAATAAAGTGGCAATACATACTTGAAACATATTTGGTGATATAAAATGGGCCCTATGCATTCTTTAAAAATCTTATGGGAAAATTTTACATGGTACTGGTGATGAACCACAGTTGGAACAGATACATTCATTTGAAACTTACATACATATTTAAACTAACCTATTAACTCCACCAACTTTAATGTTGATCACTTTTAAGCATGTATTTTTTCGCTGGATGATAATTAGATGCTTGGATTATTTGAAGTGCATTGAGTCTTACATTCTAGTTTTTTCATGTGATTCAATTAGGGGACAACTAATATTTTGATTTCACCAGAAAATCAACGAGATTGTTTTTACAAACGACACATTTAGGAGGTGTTCCTTGTATCTAGCGCTGTGTTATTATAAGTAAGCACTCCAAGTGAGTATTCCGCTGCGTTGTGATTTTTTGGGGGTGTTAACATAACTTTTTTTTTGAACACAGAAGAATGTGAAATCACTAAGTGATGGTAATTTAGAAATAACCATAAGAGGTACAAAAATTTGTCTTGCAACAATTGATGAAATCTGTTTCTTTTCAAAAATCCGTTTTGGGCCATGGACCAAAATATATAATGGTAAAAAAAGTTAAATTTCCAGTTGCCAGTGATAATGAAGTTAAACGATTTTACAAGCCATCGTTAAAAATCGGAGTTAGATTTTCAAAACCAAACATTAGATCAGAAACTCCACCACCTAGAAGAGTCAATAATAATTATCCTCGTCCTAAGACACCGCAACCAAAAAGGAACGTTGGTCGATAAAACCAACCTCATGGTTTTCCTGTAACTTGAAACAATTTCCAACGTCAAAGTTACATGTCATGGAAAATGTGTCATCCATTTTTGCATCCCAACCAATTGCATCGAATGCAAGGGATGTTTAGCACTAACAACTTTGGACCCATGAGATATTGGGGACCAAATCTTTGAGTTATTGTCTTATATAAATAGATATGCCTTAGAGTCGATTTGGAACCCGATGAGTGGATAAAGGATAGCGGATGCTCTAAAAACATGACGGGTAACCAAAAGCTCTTCTCAAGCTACAAGGCATACAACAAATGTAATGTTATTTTTGGTAGCAATCTTCGCGGTAACATCATTGGCAAATGTATGATTTCGAATGACTCTCGAAGATAATGTTGAACATGTAGATAACTTAAGATTTAACTTGCTAAGTGTAGGACAAATATGTGAAAATAAGTGTAGAGTAACTTTTTTTGAACATGATAGTGAAATCACTAAAGATGGTAAGGTTATAGGTAGAGTTATTAGGAAGAAAGGCTTATATGTGATGAAATTAGGAAATAAGCCAGAAGACAAAATTTGTCTTGCAACAATTGATGAAAACTCCACGTTGTGGCATAGGAGATTAGCTCACGCTAATATGTGTCTCATTCAATCGTTAGCGTCTAAGGAATTACTTAGAAACTTACCTAAGCTTAAGTTTGATCAACACTTCTGTGATGCTTGCAAAATTAGAAAACAAGCTCACGCTAGTCACAAAGATAAGAATATAGTCTCAACAACTAGATGCTTAGAACTGTTGGGAATTAAACTTATCATACTTAGTACTACTCACAAGTTACAACTGTTAGTATTAATCAGTTAGTACTGCTAGAGTAAGTTAGTACTGCCAGTACTAACTTAAGACTGTTGAAGGACCTAAGACTGGTGGTTATAGAGTAACTACTGCTGGTTCAAGATTAATGTTGCTGCTGAAGTTAATGCTGATTAGTCAAATAAAAGACTGAAGTTAATGCTAATTGACTGAAATTAATGCTGATTAGTCAGACAGAAGACTGAAGTTAATGATGATTGAAGAGATTAATGTTGATTGAGAATTTAACTAAATATTTTGGAAAGTATTAAATATTTCACCAAACTGATCTTGTTCATTCCCACTGCTAGAGTATTTTCCCACTGCTAGTGTTATGTATTCGCACTGCTAGAGAAAGGTTTCCACTGCTAAAGTTTTTCCACTGCTGTCTTAAGGATAAGGATTACTCAAAGTCAAATACAAATGCTCTAAGGCATTTCCACTGTTAGTCATGTTCATTCCCACTGCTAGAGTACTTTTCCCATTGTTAGTGTAAATCTTCCCACTGCTAATGTTTATACTGCCGAGAAGTTTTGCCACTGTTGAAGACTTTCCATTGCTGCATGAAGATAAGATCTACTCTGAGTCAAATACGCGTTATTGTTATATTTGGAATGTATCTTGTGTATATCTCTTTTGTTTAGGAGATACAGTTTAGGTCTTATCTTGTACAGGGCTCCTTATGCTATAAAAGGAGTCCTTAGGTTAGAGTAGACACATAAAAAAACACACATCATCAATCTGAAATACATTCTCTCATAGCTTTAAGGTTGTGTAAATCCTAGTACTGGTTGAGTACTCGTATTATTACATCAATAATATTAAAGCTTTTTGTGTAACTCACCGTTCTATTCATTTCACTGTTTCATTCATTTCATTGTTATTCTTCTTGATCATTAAAGGTTAGATTCTGCATAACCTTTGGTGAAACATCTTAACAAAGTTTCTCTCATTGTTAGTTTAGATTTATCCAAGGTGACAATAACCTTACAAGCTAAGGCATTAGATCCAAGTTTGGGAACAACAAGAACTTTTTCATATGGATCTCTTCGGTCCATCCGCCGTACTGAGTTACGGAGGAAACCGCTACACCTTAGTCATAGTAGATGACTACTCTAGGTATACTTGGACTAGATTCCTTAAAGATAAAACTAAATCCTTCGATCAATTCGAAATATTTAGTAAGACAATTCAAAACCTATTAGGATGTACAATAGTGTCAATAAGAACCGACCACAGTAGAGAATTTGATAATGAAGCGTAATTTGGAGAGTTTTGTAATGACAATGGTATTACATATAACTTCTCGGCTTCACGCACTCCACAATCAAATGGCGTGGTAGAAAGGAAAAATAGGACACTACAGGAAATGAGTAGAACAATGTTGAATGAACAATCGTTACCTCAAAAGTTTTGGAGTAACACCGTAGACACTTCAACATACATTCTCAACCGAATCCTAATTAGAGCCATCCTAGGAAAAACACCTTATGAACTCTTAAGAGGTAGAAAACCTACTCTTGATTATTTTAGAGTGTTTGGAAGCAAGTGCTTCATTATAAACACTAAAGACTACCTCACTTAGTTTGACCCAAAGTCATACGAAGGTGTCTTTTTAGGTTACTCCCAAAATAGTAAAGCATACATCATCCTTAATAAACACACTAGGAAAATCAAAGAATCACTCAACGTGACATTTGATGAAACTCCTCCACCCTCTAAGACATCACCCTTGGTGGATGATGACTTAGATAAAGAAGAAGAAATTAAGGTTACCGAAAAGAAAATCTTAGAAAATGACATTAAGGATGAAACTTTAAAGATTGACGAAGTAGTCAATATTAAGGAATCTAAGAACCATCCATTAGAAAATGTCATAGGAAACCTTAACCAAAAAACTCTTAGGTCACAAGCTCAAAACCAAAGTAACTTCTTTTGTTTTATATCTACAATAGAACCTAAGAATGTGAATGAAGCCTAACGAATAAAAGTTAGTTAATTGCTATTCAAGAAGAATTAAATCAATTCATTGCTAACGATGTTTAGGAGTTAGTTCCACAACCTAGGAATATGAAAATCATAGAAACTAAGTGGGTGTTTAGAAATAAGTTAGATGAGAATGGTATTGTTTCTCGAAATAAGGTTAGGTTAGTTGCTCAAGGCTATAATCAACAAGAAGGGATCGATTATGATGAAAATTATGCCCTAGTTGGTAGACTTGAGTCGTCCCAGTTGCTAGACTTAGTATATTAGAATATACTAGCTTATGCTTGGCGTTAGATTTTAAGCTTTCCAAAATGGATGTAAAAGTTGCATTCCTGACACGGTTTTTCAATGAGGAGGTTTATTACGTGGCGACAACTCCAGGATTTCATTGGACTTTGAAAAAACCGGATCATGTTTATAAACTTAATGAAAGCTTTATATGATTATTTTTTTCCTTTCCGCTTAGATTTCTTCGTTAAAAACGTACCCAAAGCTTGGTATTGATAGATAAAAGATTTTCTTATTAAACATGACCCTTATAGTACAAAATCAGGAATTGGTTATATAACCACATTTGTCCAAGAGAAAGTTCAAACATCATCATCGTTCAAATATATGTCGACGACATTATATTCGGCTCAACTTTCGACTTGTCAAGACATGTGTGATGAATTTGCCAAAATCATGCATGACGAGTTCGAGATGAGCATGATGGGTGAACTTAACTTCTTCCTTGGATTACAAATAAAACAAATGGAAGATGGTATTTTCTTTAATCAATCTAAATATATTAAAGAAATGCTTAAGAAATTTGGCTTAGAAGAATCTAAACCAATGAAAACCCCCATGTCCTCCGATACCAAACTCACGAAAGACGAAGAGTGTGAGTCGGTAGATAGTACCAAGTATCGAGGCATGATAGGTAGTTTATTATACCTAACGGCAAGTAGGCCCGATATCATGTTTAGTGTCTGCCTTTGTGCCCGCTTCCAAGAGGCTCCCAAAACCTCTCACCTTGAAGCGGTTAAGCGTATCTTCTGATACATTAAAGGCACTACGTACTTAGGATTATGGTATCCTAAGGGGACCGGCATAGAAACCGTAGTATATGCCGACTCTGATCATGCAGGAGATTATGTGGACCGAAAGAGCACTAGCGGTATTTGTACGTTCGTGGGATGTTGTTTGACATCTTGGTTCTCGAAGAAACAAACCGCTCTTGCTATATCCACTACCGAAGCCGAATACGTAAGCGCCAAAAAGGCATGTCAACAAGCACTATGGATGAAACAAGCTCTTATCGACTATGACGTTCGACTCGACGACGTCCTGATCATGTACGGCAAAAAGGCGCGATTGACCTTAGTAAAGACCCGTTGCAACACTCTCGAACCAAACACATCAAAATTCATCACCACTTTCTTCATAATAATGTCCAGAAAGGACATATCTGTATCGAAAAAGTGCCGTCCATAAATCGTCAACATTCTTACTAAACCCCTTAATCGTGAATCATTTAACTATCCACGTCTTGGTTTAGGAATGATGGAACACATTCCATAAATCGTCGTCTCTTTCTTCTGTATCGATTCTAGTTCGTGTTTCACTCCGTGTCTTGACAACTTAAATACTTCATCTGAAGTACTTGAGCATTTTTAATTTGTGAAATGCAAATTAAAACGTCACTCCTCTTTGAAAATGTTTTGTCAAATTTCAGTCCAAAATCCCTCTGCTGAGGGCGGCCCTGGATTAAAATGGGCGGCCCCCATATCGATATAGGACCGCCACCAGTGAGACCATATGTCTGTCACCCTTTCATTTTGTAAAACACAAAAACAAAAACCCCCTTATCTTTTACCATTGACGAACCACGACCAAAACACACCAAAACCTTAAAGAAATTCATCACCACTTTCTTCATAATAATGTCCAGAAAGGACATATCTGTATCGAAAAAGTGCCGTCCATAAATCGTCAACATTCTTACTAAACCCCTTAAACGTGAATCGTTTAACTATCTACGTCTTAGTTTAGGAATGATGGAACACATTCCATAAATCGTCTTCTCTTTCTTCTGTCTCAATTCTTATCAGTGTTCCACTCATCTATTTTCATTCCAATTTGTGTCTAGGGTTCATGTTGAACAAAAAATCGAAATTGAGGATTTTCATTTTTCTTGTGTTTACGTACAAATAGGACTACTAGAATACAATGTATAACTAATATTCTACCCATAGACATAGGATTTGCAAGCTGGAAATGTGTTTTGTAAAAAATTATTTCACACAAAACCCCAATTTCATTTTCAAAATCACTCACGTTATGAACACAATCAAATTGCCTTTATGCATTGTTAATACATTCTAAAAATGTTTTTGCATACATGCATAATGCTCATATGAACAAAATCCAAGATACATAATTCATATGTATTTTTTGACACGTTTGGGTGAGCAAAATTAAATTAAGGAGCGTCTGGGTTAACTCTTAGGTTTTTATTTCTAGGTCGAGTTAGCCATTACTCCACATTTGTTACATATAGGTACACACTAGTCACGAGTTCGAAATAACAATACAATAAGATAATAAAACATGATTTTGATTGTTTTTATTTTAGGTGACAATGCCTCGTAAAACTGCTGATGACCACCAAAACACAAGAGACTACATTCCTATAATCTCACATTAATATACTTCACCCTTAAAAGAAATGCTAGTAAACCTTCAAAGTTGTTTCATACATGAGGGTCGGGTGGTTTATCCAAACTTTGCAAACTTAGTGTATGTCGGGTCAATGTTTAGTCATATCGGGTTCGACTGTCTTCTTGAAATAAATGAACAAATTTGTCCTTGCTTCATCTGTGAATTCTATAGTCAATATCATTTAGATTATTCTGACGAAGTTTAAATGTTAATCCAGTTTTTCATACAAAATAATTTCTTTTCATACACTCTTGAAGAATTCGGTCAAATTCTTGGTATACCTTACAAGGGCGCATGTGTTTTTACCGACAAGTGGTCACTTGATGACTTACGATATAGTGTCCCTACAGATGGTCCATATCAAACTGACCTTCCTTGTCCTGATGACATCAAAAACTATATTCAAGAGGAACATGAGGGTCCAGTCACTCGTATTCGTCATAAAGCCAAAATCATTGTCGAGGAAAACGAAATTTTAACTCGTGAAATCGTGTCAACCATGAAACCTTGGGTCGGAATTATTCAAGAAAATGTCTTTTGTCTGGGGGGTAACCGAGACCACATTCTCCCATGTCTTTGTTATATGCTCTATTGTGTTGCAAAGTCTGAAAAATTCAATCTTGTATTTTCATTGCAAAATGAATGGAGTTTGTCACTAAACAAGCTAGGTTGATACTACCGTATGGTATGCTATTGACTCTCTTGTTTAAGTATGTCATGAGTGAAAGTCCTAAGTTATTTAATGAGTCTTATATCTTGTATGACCGTGTCATGTATCCTCTTACCGCTCAACAAGAGCAAAAGACTCGAAAGGATTATGGCACGAAAAGAGGTCGTCACTACACTTCCTCTTCCTCCGCCTTTAATCAACCATCCTCCTCTCATCTCAATGATGATGATGATGTAAATAACAAAGGGACCTCGCGTGCAAGTACTCCTTCCCCCACATGTTTTGTTAATTCATTAACAAATGAGGTTCCTCGAGTCTTTGAAAACCCACCAAATATTAACCCCAACATGGAATAATTCTACACCCATCAAACTGAAATTCTAAACCGTTAAGTTCAATTGAGAGATGAGCATCATGGTGGATTTAAGTCAATCGGGAAGGGCATAAAAAACTTGTGAAGAAATATGAAGAAAAAAGCAATTTAGAAAATTGCTATATGACAATATACTTATATTTACTACTTTATTATGCTTGTTTTTACTTACTATTGCTATCTATGCTTAGGTGCTTGAACTTATGCCATTTAGTAGTCTATTAGTATGTAGTATGGGCAACATAACTTGCCTTAGATGATCATTCCATTTTATCATCCTAAACCTTGCTTGATTGCACTTTGATACACTATGGTTATTTCTATGAAATTATGCATAACAATTTCTTAGTCAATTTGCCTATCTTTGCTTCTCTAATAGAATTTAGGATAGCTAGTTTTGTGAATTTATTTATTAGGAAGTATTAGATGATTCTTAGTGAAATAGGATTGATTGCAAAAGGGAAAATCTGGGTAACTTTTTCTGTAAAGGATTTACAAAAATCAAGACAAACTAGAAAATTTTCGTTTTTCTAGAAAACGGCCCCCATAAACATAGGGTGGCCCCCAAATATATCTCGGACCGCCACCATATATACGGGACCGCCAACAGGAGTCACGGAATTTTTACTGTGTCTCCTGATTTTTTGTGCAGTTGACCATCCTCTTCTCTAGACCCAGCTACATTTCCTGCATTTTGCTAAACCATTTTTGGAATCTCCTTTCCTAAACCTCATGCTTTACCTCTTTAATTCACTCATTCTAAATTAAATACCCATCCTCACCATTCTTCTTATCATCTTTATCTCCTTCATATCTTACTTTCATGGCTTCCACTCAAGCCTCCTCCTCTGCCTCTTCTAAGAAAATCAAACTAACCATCATCCCACCTAGACAACTCTTTGCCAACATTTCAAGTGATGAAGATGTCACCACCACACCTTCGACCATAACAAAATCCTCTTCTCCATCTCCACCAAATGCACCATTAAAAACTCCATCAACCAAAGATATGTCATCTACCTTTGGCACTACTTCTTACTTATTTGAATCAAAACCTTAATCCTTACCTCCTACTTCTAATGACACACGTTCTCCTCAACCATCCAATCCTTTTCTTAATAATATCATGGATGCACCTCCAAGACCCTCACACCTACTTATACTAAAAAGTCATCCTTCCTTAGACATCACTCTTTCCTTGTCAACAATCACCCCTCTTGATCACATTATTGATATCCCATCACCACCTTCACCATAACCACAACCTCAGCCACCTCTCATAGGTCATCCTATTTACTTTAACTATCATGACTATCATGGATCTACTTGTATTTGTTGCTTTCACAACCGAAACCTCATCTTCTCAGGGATGAGATAAACTTAATGTTTGCTTATATTGAGTATCTTCTCACTTCCGCCATCTGTTCACTCTCTCCACCTCACCCTTAAAAATTTTGGTCACGTAACCTCATAATATGTCGCTCTAACCTTTTTCTCAAAGTCATTTCCTATGAATCAAGGATCATCTAGGATTGATGTAGTATTAACTTTATCTACCTTATGTAGTATGTTTAGATTTTGGTGTAATTCATGCATTAATGTTCCTTGGTTAGATTTAGCTTTATTTTCCTTGCATGGGGTATGTCTATTTTATGAGTTTCTTAAGTGATGAATGAAACTACTTTATGATTTACTTGCATGAATTACAATATTGCTACTAGTTGGGAATATATTCTTGTACTTGTACTTCTTACTTTGTTTTGTAGCAATAATCTCATAAGATCGATCCCTTGGTGACCCAAACGAGGGGGAGCATACATCAAGGGTGAGTCTTGGCATCGTCGATTTCTTTCTCTCTACAATTCAATGATCATCCTTTTTGACTTCGACAAAAAAGGGGAGAAATAGATCAAAACTCATTAATAACTTGAAAACTTTATGTTTATATAAAATGAGTTTATATTTTCTCGTCATCAAAAAGGGGGAGATTGTTAATACAAATAATGTCTAAAATTGTTATTTATATTTTTGACCTCTTGATGTTTTAAAGTAAACAAAATGTAAAAACGTTTACGATAAAAATAAACGTTTACAAGTTATTAATCGTAAATTTTCATTTCAAATGTAAATCACTTAAGGTATGTATAAAAAAATCATTAAACATGATTAGTGATCAAGAAAATAATTTTTCTTAACCATCATATTTTTACAAGAGTATTTTTACAAACATAAATATATACAAAATATTTTTCAAATAAAAGAAATGTTTTATTTAAACATATAAATTCAAATCTAGTTTTCCCCCCAAAATGGAATCTTCCATACTAGATAAAACCTTCCATACTAAAAGACAAAAAGGGGAGCGTCAGTCTACGACAGCCCCCTGATAGGCTTGGCGGCCCCCAGATATATCTGGGACCGCCGGGACCGCCAGCAGTTACCGTTGGGTTTTCCAGCTATAACAACCTACAATTTTTATCAATGTAAATATCCATCTATTAAATTAGATGCACTGTAATATCCATCTATTATATATATACCACCTTTTTACAGGGAAATTTTTGCTTTATTTCATTATGCAACGTAACTTGCATCTCTAAAGTAAACGAGCTCACGCAACCTCTACCAATGGCATCTCTATCTATGTTTACATGTAAACATCATAATATGTCAAGTCTATATCTTAATATCATTTTACCAAGTACATTCTCCATTTAACGTACTTTTCAAAACGTTATTTCAAAACAAGCATTAAACGTTAACGTTTATATCAAAACCCTAATTATATGTAATGTATATCTATAAAATGAATGTGCAAGCCTTTAAAGCATGTTTACAAGTGTACAATGCACCATATTTGAATAACTTTTCCCTCTAAAACAATGTACAACTTTCTAAATCTCAATGTACAAGTCAATAATGCAAGAAAGTCAAATTAGGTCATTTTACCTCCTAAATCACTTGGGTTTCTTACCACCACTTTAGTACAAGGTACAAGAACTTAATGCATGACTTTTAAACCTTAAACCTAAACCCTAATTCATCCTAAAACCTAATCTAAAACCCTAAACCCTAAAAACGAAACCCTAAACCCTAATTTCACTTTCAACCAAAAACTAAACCCTAAACCTAAAACTAAGCCCTAAACCTTAATCCTAAGCCCTAATCTCAATCCTAACACTAATCCTAAACCTTAATCTACCCTTAATCCTAACCCTAATCCACATTTTAAAACCCTAAACCCTAAACCGAGCCCTAAATGAACCCGATACCCTTTTCCCTCCATTTCTACCCATTTTAAACCCAACCAAGTATCCTAGCACCTCTATGACTAAGCTACTATAGCCCTAAGCTGCTTACAAGCACCTCCCTTTCAACTCTTGGCCACCAAGCTTGCTACATCACCACCTTGTCACTCCATTCTAGCCGAACCCCCCAAAACCCCTCCACCTTGCTTAGCTAGTCTTCTAGCTCTCAACACTCACACACTAGCTCTTCCTTGTCATCCCTAGCAGCCCTTAGTCATCACACCTTGGTCCTTACTCTTGCTAACTTGGCCTCCAAGGATTATTAAGGCTATAAATAGCCGAACCCTTTACCATTCAATCTCACACCTCAAACTCAAACATAAACAACAATGGAGTCTTAAGAACAGCCAAAAAGGATCAAGAGAAGCCACAAGACTAGGAGTGAAGTCAAGAACCAAGAGAAGAGGCCTTGTAAGGTCGTTTCTAGGCGTACGAGTACTAAAAACTCCATTTGACCCATTTTGAGCTCAAGTAAGCCATAATCTTATTCTATAAACTAAAATTCTGTTTTAAAACTTTCATAAGGCTTGCATGATCATATCTAAGCTCTTGTTAAAAGCTTTAAACTCAAAACCATGCATGGTTAATTTTCTAAAACCAAACGAACCCTAGAAACCCTAATAAATCGTTTTCTTTAATTCTATAAGCTAATCTCATAATCTGTTGTTATAAGCTATTCCTATAAGCTTATTTATCATTTCTATAAACTTTTTATTATGTCTTAAAAGCTTAAACACATTGGATTAATTTTTCAAACCTAAACGACCCATTTTGTCATTTTAAGCTCATAAACTCTTTTCATAAGCTATAAGCTCGTAAAAGCTGTTTATCCTAACTTATTTTAGCTTATTGTAATAAGATATAACCTATAAATCTATTTTGAAATCCTATAAATAAGCTTGCATAGAATTTGGACTTGTTTTGCAAATTATTTTCATGCAAAGGGTATATATTGTAACTTTTAGAAAATATTAACTAAAGGGGCTGAAAATGTCATTATTCTAAAGTTATAACTATAAGGACCTATTTTGCCAAGTTTCAAAGTTAAAGGTTTAAATTATATATACTTTCTAAATATATGCTATCCTGATATATTATTGCATTTGTTGTCTAAGTTCCTTTATGCCAAAAGACCCCCACCATCATGGACCATTAATCACGTGCGAGTGAATGCGAATATTGTGAATAGATCTATTGGGATTGACGAATCCCGTTTGTGTTAGCTGGATAGGTAACCAAATGCACTATATTTGAAACTCATAGGTATATGGTAATTACCTACACGGGGGCCATTATCTTTATATATATCATTATTGATATATACACAAGTCAGTTTGAGTGCCATGAGCTTAGACATAATAATACTGTTTTTCTATAATAATTGTACTCATTGCAATTATTACACTTATGGGCCATTATCTTTATATCTTCATGATTGGAATACGGCTTTGCTTTAGCCGTTTAACTTCTCGGTCCATAATTTCAACCTGTTCTTCAATGAAATTAAGCTTGTCATCAATCTAGATCTCATCCAATAGAATAGCTAGTGGTTCGTCTACAAAACACTTCTTTAAATTGGAAACATAGAAAGTGCTATGAACTCAGCTTAATTGCTCTGGGAGTTCTAGTTGATAAGCAAGTGTTCCCACTTTAGCTAGAATCTTGAAAGGTCCAATAAGCGAGGGTTCAGCTTCCCCCATTTGCCAAAACGTATCACCCCTTTCCATTGTGACAGTTTGAGCATGGCCTTGTCTCTAACCTCAAATTCCAACGGCTTACATCTCATATAGGCGTAGCTCTTCTGTCTATCTCGTGCAACTTGAATACACTTTTTAATCTGAATGATCTTCTCAGTTGTTTCATGAACAATTTCTGGACCAATGAGCTGAGCGTCTCCAACCTCAGCCCAACAAATAGATGATTGGCATTTTCGGCCGTAGAGAGCTTCAAACGGTACAGCTTTGATACTAGTGTGATAACTATTGTTGTAGGAAAACTCCACCAAAGGTAGGTGTCTATCCCAACCTTTCCTAAAATCAATCACACAAGCACATAGCATGTCCTCCAAGGTTTGGATGGTTCCCTCACTCTGACCATCAGTTTGTGGATGGTAAGCCGTACTCGTATCCAATTGAGTACCTAGGGCTTTATTCAGCGATTTCCAAAATTGAGATGTAAACTTACTGTCTCGATCAGAAATAATCGAAACTGGCACACCGTGTCTCGAGACTACTTCCTTTAAGTATTTTCTCGTCAACTTCTCCATTGAGTAAGTTTCCTTCATTGGTAAGAAATGAGCAGACATTGTGAGTCGGTCTACAATTACCCAAATTGTATCTTGACCAGATGTCGTCTTTGGTAACTTAGTAACAAAATCCATAGTAATGTTTTCCCACTTCCATACTGGGATCACAGGTTGAACAAACAAACCGAATGGTTTTTGGTATTCGGCCTTAAATTTAGCATAGGTCAAACATTTACTGACGTAGGTGGCAATCTCAGCCTTCATATTCGGCCACCAATACAGTTTCTTTAAATCCTGATATATCTTGTCCAATCCAGGATGAATTGAATATT
>BQNB010130284.1:0-18967 GCA_026074375.1 Tanacetum coccineum | reverse complement strand
TTTTGATGGATCCATTCCAAAGGACTTCATTAGTCAGTGTGCCAGCTATCTGCACGGCCTTTTGGATAGTCTTTGGCTCTGTTACTGCCACCATTCCTCAAATTTGTAGAGAAAGGCCATACACATACCTTTCAATCCTCTTACCTTCAGGGGTTACTAAGTGAGGAACTAACCTAGCCAACTCATGAAACCTATCAGTATACGCAGCATGGCCAGCCCCGTCCATGACGTGATTCCACAACTCAGTTTCTAACTTTTGCATCTCATTACTAGGGCAAAATTCCTCTCTAGTCAAAGTCTTAAAGTCTTCCCAAGACATACCTACAGCGGCTTCTCGACCTCGTGTATGGATTTGAGAGTTCTGCCTCGTGAGATCCTTACCAACAAATGAACAGCAGTGTACTTCACTTTCTGACTATCCCTACACCCACTCATATCCTGAACTGACTCCATCTTCTCAATCCAAGGGGTATACACTATAGCACCTCCCTTACCATCATACTCAGAACTCCTTATAGGTACAACCCCTACTAATATCACCGCGGATGTTGTCATTGACGGCATCACCATTTTGATTCCTGCCATTTCCTTGACCTCTACCTTGGTCACCTACTTGGGCTATAATAGTGGGAAGTAAATTCTGCAACTGCTGTGCAATGATGGTGGAGAAGTCGGGGACTCCGTTAACACCATCATTCACCTCACTACCCTGACCACCTACTTGGCCACCTTGACCATCCATCCTATCATCACCTTGATCACCAGAACGACCTCTAGTCCTACCACCACCTCTACCAGCTCGTCCACCCTTTCCCCCTCCTCGTGATGCGGCAGCAGGCCGGCCAGCACTTTGAGTCGTCATCGTTGGCGGCATTATCTACACGAGGGAGAACATGGGAAATGTTAGGTAGGTGGAACAGTCAATACGTATAAGGTTACTTAATATACTATACTACGCCTACTACAGTCCTAAGGTGTCAACACTGATTTGTGTGAACGAAAATGCTAAATACGCTTGAGTCGTGATACATTTATAACTACGTTGGCCACCGCATTTATACCTGTATCCTTTCCCAGTGGTACTTAGTATTAGGCTCACACATTTTAAGTGAATGACTTAACTAATGTTATACCCTATATATACATAAGCACGTATAAGCGAAACACCGCGCATGTAGGAAACTAGAAGGGGGGTTGAATAGTTTACCGGTTAATTATCCGTTTTAAAACTTTGCATATAAAATGGTTTGATTCGAGTTGTATGTCAATCAATCAACAATATGAATCACAACTAAACTATATAATGTAATGAACTAAATAAACAATAACAATATAAAGAGATAAGGAAAGAAACGATCAAACCAAGACACCAAGATTTATAGTGGTTCGGCTACGAAGGACCTCTTCGCCCTACTCCACTCCCCGAGTACTCCACTCGAGATTTCACTATGTCAACAAGCTCCCTTTAGGCGGAGAAAACCGTTTACACGTCGCTTACTTTCGTTTCCGACACTAAGCTAGATGTCGAGTCTTAATCTTAGCTAGAACCAATCTAAGACTTCACTAAGTTTTCACACACTCACAAGATATACACACCCTTGAATTGACACACAATCCAAATCACACCAATATACAATGTACACAATTGGATCTACACACGATCCAATTTACACAATAACATAAAACAAATGTAATGAATGTTTGTGATCTTGAGGAGGGAGAGAGAGATCACCTGATAACAATACGTATGTAGAAGAATACGATTGTTCTTCTCTTGCACTTGATTAGAAGATGAAGAAGAGAAGAAGAAAGAACTAATCACTTGAAAACAAGATCAAAGAATGTTAGTGATCAAGGTGTGTGTTTTAGAAAGAAAAAAAGAAGAGAGAAAAATAGATCTGAGAAATTTCGTGGCAAGAGGTTTTGTTTTTCAAATGGGGTAGCCCAGTATTTATAAGGGACAAAAAATGGTCGTTGCTGGCGGCGGTCCCAGTGGTCCCTTATATATAAGGGGGCCGACGAGCCTATAAGGGGGCCGCCGCTAGACTCCGCTCCCTTTTTTGTCCTTTTGTGGTGAAGGTTGTATCTTTGTAGAACCTTCCATTTTGGGGGGAAAATTTGAAATTCAAATTTTATGTTTTTAATAAAACATTTCTTTTAATGAATAAATAATTTGTTTTTATATTTTTAGAAAAACATTTTTGTAGAAGTATAAGGTTTAAGAAAAATTATTTTCTTGATCACTAATCATGTTTAATGATTTGTTTATCCATACCTTAAGTGATTAATTTTAGAAATAAAATTTTATGATTAGTAATTTATAAACATTTAATTTTATCATGAACGTTTTCACATTTTGTTTTTATAAAAATATTAAGAGGTCGAAAAATATAAATAACATTTTTAGGCATTATTTGTATTAACAGTTTTAACCTTTTATGCAACGGTTTGATCAAATAGGGTGGCAGTTTGCATTATTACATAGCGGTTTGGTTTTTTAGTTGAGTAGCGGTTTGATTATTTGTGGTAGCGGTTTATACCACAGCGGTTTGCACAGGTACATATGAAGAAAATTAATCTTAGCTAAAAAGAAACGTTACTCTGTCCAATATTCAACATGGCAGCGGTTTGATAAATTTTCATGGTGGCAGTTTAAGTTTCAATATAAGCAGCGGTTTAAGAAAGCTAATTATTGCCAGTGGTTTGATATCTTAAATTAGGTAGCGGTTTATCTTCAAAGCTGGTAGCGGTTTGATAGTTTAAAGTAGCCAGCGGTTTGATCAATAATCATAGGCAGCGGTTTAGTAACTTAAATAGACAGCGATTTGCTTTAATTGGCCAGCGATTTGACAGATTTTTGCCAGCGGTTTGCATAACTTTTTGGTAGCGGTTTGACGTAGCTTTTTGGTGGCGGTTTGCTAACAAACAAGGAACTGAATTTCATTTTTACTTAACCTAATTTCGGTAATCCAAATTTGGTAAAAGACCAATTTTGGTGAAATTCAATTTTGGACAAAACGGACCTTGGACTTTAAAAGACAATTAATAAACCTTAACAAACAGTGAACCACAATCAGAATCAAGGACTTAAAAGACAATTAATTCACAACAAACAAACCTTAAATTCAATCAATTTATATTTACCATTTTTCTATTGATTTTGTAAAATCTCGCGAAAGACACAATTCTTTTCTCGGTTTTAATCATAGACTTGTAAAATCCCATGGACGTTAATTGTCAATTTTCGAAAGTAAAAAGTAATGAAGCCAAGATTAAACATGACATAGATGTAATTGAAACAATAAACATCGAATTGGAACATAAAGTGGCTAAGTTACTTAAGGAAAATGAGACTTTGAAAAGGCATTACAAAGAATTGTTTGATTCTATCAAGATGACGAGAGCTAAGACCATAGAACACACAACTTCTTTTATTGCAAAAAATGATGACTTCAAAGCTCAACTTCAGGAAAAAAGATTTGTAATTGCAGCATTAAAAAATGAGTTAAGAAAATCAACAGGAAATAGTGTGAATACTAAGTTTGCAAAATCATCAATCTTAAGGAAACAGGTTTTACAACCACATAGAAACCAATAAGTTGTTAGACAACCGACTACGTTTAAGTCTGAACGACCTAGAATTTTAAAGCCACAGTTTGCCTCCCAAGTTGATGTCAATAACGAATTGTCAAAACCAGTCACTACACATTATTTGCCTAAGGAAAGAGAATCTGCTGCTGTAAAACCTCATCATGTGATCGCATCTAGCGAATCTAGGAATAGTTCAAAAAACATGCCAAGATTTTACTCAAATGACATGGTTAATAATCACTATCTAGATGAAGCTAAGAAAAAGACACAAGTAAAAGGTAGGAATTCAGAACCTAGTATGATGCCTTTTGCTAGATCACAAAGCACAGCTAATGGTAGCAAACCAAAACCTAGGATCAATAACTAAAAGTCTAGGAATTGGCCTGCATCTAAGATTAGTTGTGTTACGACAAAGACTATGCCCATAGCAGAACACTCTAGAAATTCTAAAAACTTTTCTGATTCTAAACATTTTGTTTGCTTGACATGTCAGAAATGTGTCTTTAATGCAAATCATGATCATTGTGTAACAAAATTCCTGAATGAGGTCAACTCGCATGCTAAGGTTCCATCCAATAAGACAACGAATAGAAACAAACCCGTAGAGCAAACAAGTTTTGCAAAGAAACCAGAAAGACAGATCCCAAAAAGACATAGGTTTTCAATCAAAAAGACTTCCGTTGTGCATGAGAAAACAATGACTCTTAGATTTTGTCTTAGGTGGAAACCAACGGGTAAAATTTTTAAGACAGTTGGTCTTAGGTGGGTTTCCTACTAGGAAAATATTCACTTATAGCACAACAAGGTTGATAGTGAACCCACAAAATGGTTCAAATGAAAGATATCACTAACCAATACAAATGAAACAAACTCATGATGTCAGTGCAAGGTACTCTTTTAACTTAAGTGCAATGTACAAGTCTTTCAATCAAAAAGGAAGTACTTAAATTTTTGGTTGCTGAAAATGACTTATAACTCATAAACCAGGGCTTCAAGGAATTCTAATCTAATGAACAAGCAATGACTTCTAATCATAACAGTTCAGAACTCAAAAATCACGACCACAACAATGAACCATCCAGTTCAAAGCTGGTTCCAAAAGTTGTTCCTCTAGCAGACAAGACAACTACATCACAACAAGAATCAAACATCGACTTGTAAATATTTTTTGAAAATAAAAATACAAAAATATAAAACATATAAAAACAAAATACAAAAACAGAAAATCTTCAAAAAAGAAAATACAAAATAAGAAAATCAAAATTTTCCAAAAAGAATCTTCTCGACATGTCTCTTGGAATTGATAACATTTACGTACCTAGAAATGTCGATTAACATCGACACGAGCGTGTAAATGAAGTTCGAGCAAGAGTTTCAAATGCTTTCAAAACATGTCATTTCTAAATTTTTTATGATTTGTAATCACTCTCAGATTGCAACTCGGACCCGAACGACAAAGGAGAGTGTACATTTCAGTGCACTTATCCTTAGAGTTAGAAGAGAAACCTTCTAACATTTGGTTTTTCAAAAAGTTGAACACAATTTTTCAAGAATTTCTCACTGACGATCCATACTCTTTCAAAATTGTGTGTTCAACACTCCATCCCTCATAAAGTTTTACAAGACAATTCTTCTACAATTAGTGTCATTCTCAAAATGAGTCAATGTTTTAGGGGGAGTTTTTCGAAAAACAAAGTTTAATGTTGTTGGATACATCATCACATGACAATTCTTATGTATTTAACACATTATAAAAAGTCTTAATAACAACTCAGTAATAATCATGACTACTCAATAGATTGTATGTTATAAGATGATTTCGTGGTTGAGCACAATTTTTCAAGAATTCTTCAATGACAATTCATAATCTTTCAAAATTGTGTGCTCAACAATGCTAACCCTCAATTTTATATTCATTTTACAACTTGGTATCATTTTTTTGGTGTCAAACATATGTAAAATAAAGGGGATCAATTTAATGTTCTATATAATTCATGCTACGTATAAAGGTTTTCTCCACATAATTTTCATGACAAATTTTAATCACATAGTATTTCAAAAACTAAGTGAATTAGTATTTAAAATAAGGGGAGAAATGTATTTAAAATGTGATCTTGAAAATAATAAGTGATCTAATCGACTCAAAGTGCTTGATACTCTTCGGAAAAGGTTTTATGGTTACGATCTTATACCTAACAACATCTTAATTCACGACGATTCTGAAGTCATAAGGTGGTTAGGTTAGGTATTTGTCCAATGATCCAACCAGAACTGGAGGGATCTACCCAAGGACACTCCATAGTTAGAAATAGCAGTCCTTAGGTATGATTGGAGATGAATGAGTATAAGGGAATAATGCCGACTAAGATTGAGCTAACACTGGAACAATCACAACAAGGTGTTAGTAATGACGTCTTGGTAAGCATTGAAGGGGTTGAAGAATGAAAAAGAAATGTATGGATAAAGGGTGTAAAGAAAGTAGCCCTCCCTACACCTTAGGCAGAAACCGGGTTAATACATAATCTATCGGTTTTCACAAAGATAAATTCTGATATTGAAGAATGACATCATGGACCCAGTGATGCAATGTACAACCCTTCCCAGCCATTCAAGTTTCTCTCAATAGAAACTTGTCTCATTTGTCACGGAGATACACACGAATTCAGTTGACTTTCTCACTCTGAGTTAGTTGATATTAAATAGGTGGCAGTTTGCTCCAACCTCTGATTACTAAAACCAAAATGCACTAATCGAGTCTAGAGCCAAGAGATCAATAAAATAAATCAAATTAGGACACTTTCCATGACAAACACTTGTTGAACATCATTAAGTTCACAAGCTGTTAACAAGAGTCATACGCATTATCCTTGTGGTATTGCCAGAACATCCGAGTGATACTTAAGTTTTCACAGTAAAAATGGAAATCCTGCTTGAGCCAACATCAAACAAGCTCTTGGTAGGTGACTTGTGCGATTCTATATGAATCAAACTTGTGTCAAGTGGAAAGAAACAATGGTGCGATTCAATTTGAATCAAACTTGTTCCAGTTAATGAATTGATGGCTTAATCAGAAAGATAGTAACTATTTGATTCACTTTTACCGTGTTGTCTGCTTTGAGACGCTCTGGTAACAAGAATGGCTAGTGCAGCTGTAAAACCCTGTAAAGATGATTCATTTGAATTCTATCTGATCACAAGCAGTATTTATACTGATTAACGGTCCTACGGAACCGGAGGTTAATCTAACCAAATCCGGACGAATGACAAAGCCATATTCGTCCACCCGCTTTATTGCTAACTGTTTTATTTCAGGATACATAAAGATGGAGATGGTGATGCCTCATTCCACCTGAATTCAGATTCATTACCACATGCTTAAGCTCAAACTACAAAGACATACTATAAGCATCAAGATTCAAGAATCATGAAAGCTCAAGAATTAAAGATAAAGACTTCCGCAAACTTTGATATTCAAGATCTTCCTTCAAGATATCAAGATTATCAAGACAATGATAATCAGGGGAGATTATTAGCAAGCTTTCAAGATGATGCAAAGTATGAGCATGTTGGTCAAGACACAAGATCGCAAGGTGGCAAAGACGATCAAGACTAAAGGATAAAGATTTAAAGATCTCGAACGTAAAGATGAAGTCGAAAGGCAATGACAAAGGCTCAAGATCAAAGATCGCAAAGCATGAAGGAACAAGCCTACAACGTAGACAGAGACAAAGATCACAAGAGCTTAACAACAAAAGCAATCTCATTGATCTCACGAAGGAGTGTCACATTGAACTCACTTCGGGGGAGATTGTTAGCTTTAAATATTGAGTTGAACAAGGAAGTTCGTTCACTTAGAATATTAGGTCTCAGTTATCTAATTAAGTAACGTTGTAATAGGCTAGAACGGGTAAACGGGTTCGTTTATGTAAGCTAATCGGTCACGTGTATCGGGCGTAAGCCCAAGTAATCTCGAGCCCGGCCCGTAGAAATACCATAAGCATGAAAGCCTCTTGGTTTAATTATAAATACACCTCTCTATGGATGGAGAGGGTGTTGGTCTCATTTGTAATTTTCGCTTGCAAGTAAATCAACCATTCTCTTTCATTTCTCTCTCTTGTTTCTCTCTAAACATTCTTCTTATCTTCTCTTCTATTTTCTTCTTTAATTCGTGTTACTAGTTATGAAGTGAAGTGATAAAGGGTTATCGACAACAAGGGTTTTGGTTTGTATGTTTTTAACCAGTTTTTAATGCAGTTATAATTGATTGTAATTGAAATGATGATTTTTAATTTTTCAGGACTTTTTGGGTTTAAGTGGTTATAAATTTAACCCAACCAAGTTCTTGATGTTTGCCAATGATAACAAAATATAATCTTTTTATTTTATATAAAAGTCTAATCTTGGTGTTTTTCTTATATAAAGATTGTTTCTAAACATGAAAGAAGGTAACCGTTTGGTTAAAGTTTGGTTTAAGATTAAAATTTGAGTTTTTTTATGGTTATGGTTGCTTTTTATATTTATTACTATAATTCTGAATGTATTGATTTGAAGTAATTATGATGTTCGTTGGAATATTGTTAGCAATTTTGACATGGTTGAGAAAACATGTTCGTAGATGTTTGCGGTTGATATGAAAAAGGAGCAGTTTTGAGGGCGTTTAGTTTCGTTTATTTGTGAGTGAAAAAATCGTTTATTTAAAAGTCTAAAAAACTTATTTCAAAATGCAATAAGTAGATAAGCGCTTTATGAGATACTTGATTTCTGTTTATGGAAATAAGATTCATTGTTGACTATGGATTTGCGTTATAATTACTTTACTTTTTTCATCTTTTTGAAAGCCAACACCCAGCCGCTGTTCCAAGAAGCCATAAAGTATGACCATAAGGAGCTATGAAAGAAGGGTATTTGGATAGTTTTATATGCATATGGGAGCTGGGAAGATGTGGTATGGTGTGCTGAGAGATGCAGCTATGACGTTTGAGGATGTGGTATGGCGAGGCTAATCCTATTGTTGAGCTATGAATTTATCTACTGCATTTTAATTTTTGTTCATTATATGATCCGTTTTAACTCGATATGATGCTATAATTATATTTTTTATACAAATATAGATGATATGTGAGAAATTACATATCCTTTTTATACCAAAAATGGCCCTAAAATGAACAAATTGTGCAAATTATGCTTGTATATTGCTTGTTTTGTCATTTGTGATGTGTAGGTACGGATAATGCAAAAATCATAAGAAAACAGTCAAAACCGAACAAACACGAACACGGGAATGGAAAGAGTGTACAAGAGCCAGGAGTTTGATAGTAAAAAGGTCAAATAGTCAACCATGGTCAACAATGGTCAACTCACAAAAGACAAAAACCTTCAGAATGCCAAAAATACCCTTAATGTTTAACCATTTTCACCAAAAGTCCCAAAAATCATTAACACTGTTAGTCCTCTTTTATTAAGAAACTAACGGTCGTTAACTCTATATAACCAAACCCAAAACCATATACACCCGGCCCATTCTCTTTTTATATAAATCCTAAGCCCAAGTCAACCCCTCATTTCCCCCAAGTCAAACACAATCTTATAAAAGAAAAAAGGCGCGGGAAAAACCCATTGTTACTATTTACCCATCTTCCCATTTCACCCTGCACCTTAAATTACCCTCGTTTAATGAAAGTTAACTCTTCTAGAAACCCATACGTCATCCCTGACGTCAAAGGGAATGACACGTTGGCAATCCCGTGCATTCTCATTGGTGGAATTAACATGGCAGGCAATGGGCGGCTTAGATCAAAGTGGTATAAAGATAGTTATGGATCAAAGGCTATGATTAGATGAAGGAGGAGCATCCCTGGATCTAGAAGACTCCTCACATCACTATAAATAAGGGGGAAGCTCACATAGTTAAGGCATCTAGAAAGAGGAGTAGGAGTAGCTTAATTTAGGTAGCTTATTCAGTGTTAGCTTATTTCATGTAATTTCTTTTCAAAGTATTGTAACAGCTTAAGTTTTAATAAAATTTATTTATTTTTGTTCTTCAATTCCTGTTTTACCTTTTAATTCTAAATAAGCATTTTTGATTAAGTTTTCCAGATAAACTACATTAAGCTCATACTCTCCTCAAAAGCTTTAATAAGTTCAAATAAGCTTTTACAAAACTTATAGTTTGAAAATGAAATTGATAAGCTGGAAGATAAGCTAGAATTGGAGGAGCTTATGGGATTTTAGAATGCTTATTGAATAAGCTGGGTAGGTTAGATACTTAATAGGATTTACTACTCCTGTTTTGAGCAAGGAGTTGAGGTATTCTCTAATTTTTCATATCAAATCTGCTTATTATTCTTGTTAATCTGTTTTGCTTATCAATTAGTTTATTA
Organism: Tanacetum coccineum; assembly: GCA_026074375.1. Lineage (NCBI taxonomy): Eukaryota > Viridiplantae > Streptophyta > Magnoliopsida > Asterales > Asteraceae > Tanacetum > Tanacetum coccineum. Next base: position 8,996 of record BQNB010130284.1, on the reverse strand, counting down.
GTGCTTATTACTGCTTTAATTGTTCTTATTATGTCTTTTATATGTTTATTTCATTTAGATTTAAGCCTTTGAATATCTGTCTTTGAATATTGCTTAGTTTTCAAGTGTTGGTTAATTTTCTGTCATAAAATCCAAAAATAACAGCTTAATCTTGTTAGCTTATTGTCCTCCTTATTTGCTTTTTGATATATGTTTCTTAGGTCTGTTATAAGCTGTGCAATATCTGGTATTAAGAGTTTGAGCCTTATCTTTTAATTTTATCAGCTAAAAATGAGTTTTAATCTTCTAAAGGAGTGTTTGGGACATGATAGTATTAACCAAAGTTAATACTGTGAGAATCCCTTTGGTTCTTTAAACTGATTTTTAACTTCATTTTTATAGTTTATAAGAAAGGATTTAAGGACTTTGCAGGTTAATTCTAACTTTTTAATAAAGCGTTTGTAGCATCAGTGTTCATTAGTTTAGTTAGATTAATGCAATTTTAACTCAAGTTCTTTTTAGCTGTTAGTTTTGTTCTTTTAGCTCTTAGTTTGTTGATTTATAAGTGTAGAAGTAATTATCTTTGCCTGCACTTGTTGGATTTAAGTTTTGGTTCTTATTGTTGTCAATTGCATCAGCAACAAAAATAGACAAACTGCCATTTTTAAGCTTAATTTTCAGAGGGTAAAAGTAGTTTTTAGGATTTGATTTTTATAGCACAAATAGATTTTAGGCCATTCTAGATAGATTTAGACTTATTTTAGTTTAAAAAGCTTATTTGAATACCTGTTTTAGATCTGCAATTTTGCTCTTTGTCTTTTAATTCAATAAACAAAAGTAGAGTAAAATGAATTTTCAGCTTTTTCAATTAGCTTTTTCATTAAGCATTTGATTTTCAAAATAGTTTTCAAAAGCTGTTTCAAGTAGCTTTTAGGTCAAGGTTTAAGTAGGTATAGGGCTTATTGCCATAAGGTTCTGTTTTAATGCTTAAAAATAAGCTCAAAATCTGCTGGTTGTCTGTTTTCATAGAAGTTTTCTCTTAAGTGCTTAATTTGATTTTAGCTTATGGCTTTTGGAATTTGCTTATTTCTGGTTTAACTGTGCTTATTTGGTTAAAATTAAGGTAGTCATAGCTTTCTTTGTTCAAGTTTTAGCTTATTTTAGATTTCTAGTTAGTAGAATTTAGTAAAAAGCAAAATTTCCTTTTAATTCTAAACTGTCTGTTTTTAGGCTAATTCCTGCTTTATTGATTAAGTTTCAAAAGTTTTGTTTTATAAAAGGCTTATTCTTATCTTTTTACAACTTTGGATTTTGAAAGTATGAAAAAAAAAGCAAGAAAGCAGAGGCAGGATTCGAACCTGTGTCCTCTTGCTTAACACACACACGTCCCAACTCACACGCACTCAAACCATCAGCACCAGTAGGGCTATCTGTTATGATAGCCCTACATTAATCTTTTAAACCCTTTTTAGTTTTACTTTTTATAAATAAGCCGTAGCTTAATCCTAGCTTTTTAGGGCTTTTTGTTTCAGCTTATTTTTAGCTAGCATTTTTATAAAATCAGTTTTATTGTTTTACACTTTCTGTGATTTTTCCAGAATTTAAAGAGTTTATTTTCTATTTTTAATCATTTTCTTTTCTTAAAAACATTAAAAAATCATAAAAATTAGAAAAATAATCAAAAAAATAATTTTCTTTTTTATAAAATTTTCTTTTATCATATTCTAGGCTTAGGTTTGAAATTTACTTTCGTAGGGTTAATATTTTGAAATTTCACTTTTTAAAGAACGGGATTTCGTTCCCGTTCTCGTTTTCTTCGTTTTTAAACTTTAAGCACCCTCGTTTTAGAATTTCCTTAGCTTTTTATTAGTAGTTAGTAAATTAGGATTGGAAATAGTAGAAAAATAGTTTTAGGATTAATTTTCGATAATTTAGGTTTTAAATGTCGCGTTTTAAATTCCCGTTTACATTTTAATGCTTACGTGTTTAATTGTTATTTCTTGTTTACTTAATTTCGTGCATTTATTTACTTGCCATTTACATTTAGTAGGATTTAGAAAAACCAATTCAAAAATCTTTGAAACCATTCAAAACACGCGATCACGGACTTAACCGATTTTCAATTCACACTTCGTCGAGGGAAAACGACCCGGGAGGTTTTTGAGACAACTTTGGTTAAAAGTTTGTTTCTTAAATCCGACGGAAAATACTTACTATACTATTATTTGATATAATCCTTATATACTATATATATTTACGTATAGCGTATTTCGAGACGTACCAAATTTTTGGCGCCGCTGCCGGGGAAGTGTGTTACGATTATCGTGTTTCGTTCGAAGATTAGTGTTTTGAAGACCCTTCCTTGTGAAGTTATCGTTTTTCATTTGTGAATATTTTCTTAATAAAACCATAAAAATACAAAAATATTTTACACTTCTATTTTCTTTTATTTTAATATTAAAAATAACCATTTGTTAATCGTTGTTACGGCTCACCTTTAGATTACGTGCTATAAGGAAAGTTTAAGGCGGGTTTGATCAACATCACCCAAAAGGAGAAGGGTTATTCTAAATAGCGCCTCACGCTTACCAACTCCTCCGCTTTCTTGTACGTATTTTTAGAGAGCTACCGTGCACGTTTAATTTTCGGTTACCAAAAATATTTTTCTTTCTTATTTTAATTTCTTTTCTCATATATTATTAAAAACCTAAAAATATTCTCTGTTACCTCTTATCCGTTTAATTCTTTCTTCTTATCCTCTATATTGTTTAATTCTTTCTTATGACGTCATTTAACCAACGTGAGTGTACGGGGTGTGGACAACCTTGTGATGGCTTTTATACGTTGGGGGCGGGGGTACATATGTATTTTGTTTTTTGATACACCAAAGCAACACCACATTGCATGTTCATTCTGAATCAAAAATCTCCTTTCTTTCTCTCTACTCGTATCCAATCCACACACACACACACACTAAATTTTTTCAGCAAGCTTTATAAAAAAACATGAAGATTGGTGATACTTTGGGTTGATTCTAGTGTTCAGGTATTCATTAAAACAACGTTTGGTTGTCCTTCACGTCCGACATTTATTTTTGAAGACCATTTTGTTTTAAGTATTTTCCAATATATTTACTTTACTTTTGGGTTCTAGTGATGCATAGATTTAGTTGTATGGCCGATCGTTAAAATCAAAAGCGGAAGTTTAAAAGAGTGTATAGGGTCATTTTTGGTTTCGAACTAAAAGGGAAAAACGAATGATTTGTTAGTTTTGATATTGTGGCCGTGATGGTTGAAAAACATATATTTGCTATGTAGCTTATTTTGTATATAGCTTATTGTGGCTTATGGTTGTGTTCGAATAAGCTTATTTTGGGCTTATAGGCTCACTGCAACTCATGAAAATACAAGGAGGGTATTCTTGGTTATTTTCCTAGTATGTCATATTTTTGTGGACTAATATTATAGCTTATGGTGATAACCAAATGCGATACGTAGCTTATTAGCTAATAAAGTAATTTTGAGCATGATTGTCTACGGCCCAATAAAATTGTGTAGCCGAGGCTTATCGAAGGTTTGTTGTGGTCTAGGTTACTTATTTACTTATTGATTTGAGCTTATATATGCTATTGGGCCTTGGTTTTGGGCTTAGAACGTATTTTAGATACATAAAAAATATAATGGATCCTTAATGAGCCTTAAAGCCTAATAAGCCGTAACTAGTTATTTTTGGAGTTTTAACGAGCTTTTGGGAAGTAAAAAGTATTTGTGAAATTATATGAAAGGTCGTTTTGAGAAAGAATCATGGTAAACGTGGTGAAATGTGATTTTTGGAATTTAGTTCGGAAAGTGTCGAAATGTTGAAATTGTTTGAAAATAAGGTTTGATAACCTTGGAAAACGTCATATAAACGTACGGGTCATGCCGAAATTTTGTAAAAAGTCTATACTTAGAATTTTACTTAAAACGTAAACTTTATTCTTAATAATAAAATTTTATTATTTTAATAAGTCGACTAAAAGACGAAAAGTATAATTTTTCTCAAAACTTTTCCAAAATGTTTAACGAACATAAACACGAGGAGGGGGAACGGGTAGACAAGCCGGTAGAGGTGGTGGTAGGACTAGAGGTCGTTCTGGTAATCAGGGTGATGGTAGGAGATGGTCCGGGTGGCCAAGTAGGTGTCAGGGCAAGTGATGTGAATGGTGTGTTGACGGAGTCCCTAACTTCTTCCACCTCATTGCACATCAGATGCGGAATTTACTCCCCACATTGTAGCCCAAGTAGGCACCAAGTAGAGGAAAAGGGAGTGGTAGGACACCAAAACGACAAAACCGTCCATGACCACATCCGATGATCTTGGAAAGCCACTGAAGGCAATGACCGAGGGGTTGTACCTATTAGGGATAGGGAGGTGCTATAGTGTGGTATACCCGTCAAAATATAAGATGGAGATAGTTCTCACTGAGTGGGTGTAGGGATAGTCAGAGAGTGAAGTACTCTGCTGGTTTATTTGTTGGTAAGGCTCTCACGTGGTGGAATTCTGAGATTCGACTACACGGGTCGAAGAGGCCGGCTAATAGGTATAGTCTTTAGGAAGACTTTAAGACTTTGACTAGGGAGGAATTTTGCCCGAGTAATGAGATGCAAAAGTTAGAAACTGAGTTGTGGAATCACGCCATGGTCGGGGCTGGCCATGCTGCGTATACTGATAGGTTTCATGAGTTGGCTAGGTTAGTTCCTCACTTAGTAACCCCGGAAGGTAAGAAGATTGAGAGGTATGTGTATGGCCTTGCTCCACAAATTCGAGGAATGGTGGCAGCAACGGAGCCAAAGACCATCCAAAAGGCTGTGCAGTTAGCTGGCACATTGACTGATGAAGCCCTTAGGAATGGGTCAATAAAAAAGAACCCTGAGAAGAGAGGAAATGTAGGAGAACCTAGTAAGGATAGGAATGGAAGGGAGGATAACAAGAGGACTAGAATGGGAAATATTTTTTTCTGTGACCACAAACCCTGTTAGGGGAGGTTACACGGGTACGACACCCAAGTGTACCGCCAGTGGCTATCACCATTCACCTGAGACACCTTGTCGCATGTGTTTCAACTGTAACTGCCCTGGATATTTTGCTAGGGATTGTAGAGTGGTGCCTAGGAATGTGAACCCCATCAATGCTAAAAACCCAGTTGCTAGGACCTGTTTCGAGTGTGGTAGTACCGATCATATCAAGTCAGCTTGTCCTAGGTTGAATCAGGCTCAAAGGCCAGGGGGAAACCAGCAAAACCAAGTTGTGGCTGTTAATAGGGGTTAGGGTCGTGGAAACCAAGGGAACCAAGCTTGGGGTAGGGCATTCATGTTGGGAGCAGAGGAAGCTCGCTAATACCCGAACGTCGTGACGGGTACGTTTATTCTAAACAACCACTATGCCACTACCTTATTTGACTATGGTGCCGACTATAGTTTTGTTTCTACTACTTTTATACCTCTGTTAAACATAAAGCCCAACGATATAGGTTTCAGTTATGAGATTAAGATAGCTAGCGGGCAGCTAGTAGAGAATGATAAAGTTACTAAGGGGTGCAAACTAGGAATAGAAGGTCACATGTTTGACATTAACTTGATACCCTTTGGAAGTGAAGAGTTTTGATGTGATTCAAAGAATAGGATTGTTGTCTGACATAAGACTGAGATAGTTTTGTCATGAGAAACGTAAGATACCACTATTAGATGGAAAGGTGCTTAGAGTATTAGGAGAGAAACCCAAAGAAAAGATGAGGCAATTAATGAGTGCTAAGGCTAAAGAGAAGAAACAAGAAGAGATAGTGGTAGTGAAGATTTTCTCAAGGTATTCTCGGATGATCTACTAATTGCCGTCGGTTTGGGAAATTGTGTTTCGATTGAGTTAATCCCTAGAGCAACGCCGTTGCCATAGTCACCCTATCTTTGGCACCTCTGAATTGAAGGAGGTTGTTAGACAAATCAAGGGACCTCCCCCAGGAAAAGGTTTCATGCAACAAGCTCATTGCCTTATGAAAGCGCACGTATTGTCGATAAGAAAAAGACTGATCCTTTAAGGACGTTGAGGTCCAGCCCAAGATAGATCTTCAAGCCTTTTAAGATGTTAGAGTACTTATGTAATCACAAGCACTCAAAGAGAGACTCTAAACAAATTAAACTATTGTTTTAGCGGAATATAAACAACAGAGTTAAAGAAGAATTACTCAAACAATGATCCTCTATGGATCTTTTCTATTAATAATAAAAGTGTTTTTCGATCGTCTCCCTTTCATCTATGACCGTAGTTCATCCAAGCCATAGGTTTCTTAAATACCCATGAAACCCTAACTAAAAGCTAAAGTGATAAGTGTTATCACTTCCTAGGATATCTCATGCATATCCCTATCACTAACTAACTTTACTAACAACCCAGAGTAAGCATAATACTACCAGGACTAATATTGTACTACCAGCAGGAATACCTTTTGTACTACCAGCACTAACTATAACATTATCCTTACCAGTAGGAACTACATACCTACCAACAGGAACTTTTACTCTACTAGTAGGAACTACATACCTACTAGTAGTAACTATCTATTACAAAATTCCTAACAACGGTGTATCCACTCAATTTCAGAGACTATAAATAGAAGACTCAAAAACAAGTTTTTAGTGTGCAAAATCATATTCTTTATATCATAAACATAAATGTTAATTTTCTGAAGAGAATAAGAGCAACCAAGGTCAAACATCAATACTAATTCCATAGAAGAGACCGTGTAATTCCTATACTCTTGTAATCATTCAATTTTTGGTATCATTCGTTAACTCGGTTAGTTTACCTTGGTTATTTGATTACACTTGTATCATTACAATGGTTGTGGGCTAATACCCTCGAGTATTAGCCATCTTAATGAATATTTAATGTTTGGTTTGTTTAATCTCGATTGCTTAATTTATCGTTAATTGTTTAATTATGTTTATCACCTCATACTTGTCTATGTGCTTGAATATGTGACCTATCATTCAACTGGGTTAAGTGAGACTGACCAAGTAATCTAGATACTTAGATAGCTCTCCATATAATGTTTTATATATCTGGGCCAATATGATCACAAATAATGTTCTATCTTTGCCTTTAGATTAGTGAGCTTAGTTAGCATGGCAGGTGACCCTCGGATCAACAAGTACGTTCTTAATCATTGGTAAAGACTTGAACAGTGAACTACCAATATATAAAATACCGTCAAGCAGTAAGTGGGTAAAGTCCCGATGGGCTAGGGTTTATCAAGATCGCCATTGCTTTAATCCCTAAGATATATTATAATTAAACTAAAGGATGCTTTATGCAGATGCGCTAATTGTGATAGGATTCAACGTGTCTAGGTCTTAGGATGATATCCCGCCTAAGTCTTAAGATTGATATACCGCCTCGAGATAAGAAGTCATTGCACTAAACAAACAAACCAACATTTAATCGGATTTAATATGGCTAACATAGTTTTCTATCATTTGGCTTGTACCGCTCTTTTATCTTTTGATTATCTTCTTGCATGCTTATTGTGTATTGAATTGATTTTAGTCACTATAAAACTTGTGCCAGTCTCTAAGGCTGAAAACCTCCCTTTATCATTAGAACTAGGATTAACATAGGTTTAACAAGTAATTAGAATTAACTAGTCTAATTAGATTAATTAAAATACTGATAGAATATAAGATTAACGACCTCGCTCTTAGTGTTCGACACCCTACTTACCACGAAACTTCATCTCATCGGGTACACTGCCCGTTAAAGTGTTATTTTAGGATAAGTCAGCTAAATATAAATTTAAAACTTGGTAATCAATAAATTAAACCTACACGACAACACATCAACCCGCCGATCAGGATAAGACCACATTCACTTGTCCCTATGGAACCTACGCCTACAAGCGTATGCCTTTTGGTCTTTTTAATGCACCAGCAACCTTTCAAAGGTGCATGATCTCTATCTTGCAGGATATGCTTGAAACCTCCATGGAAGTTTTCATGTATAATTTTTTAGTATTTGGAGATTCATTCGATTCCTGTCTTGTAAATCTTGAACAAATGCTCATCCGATGCAAACAAGCCCATCTTGTGCTGAACTGGGAAAAGTGTCACTTCGTAGTGACAGAAGGAATTAAGATAGGTCACAAAGTCTCAGTGCAGGATTAGAGGTTGACGATGTAATAGCCAAACTCCCACCACCGACTAACGTCAAAGCCGTTAGGAGTTTTCTAGGACATGCATGATTCTATCGCCGATTCATCAAATATTTTTCCAAAATCTCTTCCGATGACAAAACTTTTGGAAAAAGACTCAGTCTTTGACTTCAACGAAGAATGCATCAAGGCATTCAAAACACTCAAAGAAAAGTTAACGAATGCACCGATTATGGTTTCACCAGATTGGTCGCAGCCGTTTTAACTTATGTGCGACGCAAGCGACTTTACTGTTGGAGTTGTGCTTGGACAACGTGAAGGAAAACAATTCCGTCCTATCAATTTCGCCAGCAAAACTCTAAACAACGCATAACAAAATTATACGGTCACTGTGAAGGAGCTACTTGTCGTAGTTTTCGCGTTCTCTGAAAAACGGTCGTCTTCACAGATCATTCTGCATTGAAATATCTGTTTTCTAAGCAAGATGCTAAACCGCGTCTTATCCGATGGATTTTACTACTTCAAGAATTTGACATCGAGATCAAAAATAAGAAAGGAGCAGAAAATATCGCGGCAGACCATTTGTTACGACTTGAAAATCCAAATTTGTAGGAATTAAAGGATGAAGATATCGATGATAATTTCCCTAAAGAAACCCTCACGAATGTCTCATCAAACGATGAAGACGAAATTTCATGGTTCGCTGATTTTGCCAACTATCTAGTTTGAAAAATTCTCAGGAAGGGATTAACTTACGCCCAACAATGCAAGTTCTTCTCGAAACTTAAGCATTATTTCTGGGACAAACCATATCTCTTCAAAATGTGCCTCGATG